>AZIM01001841.1:93285-120934 GCA_000516915.1 Ophiophagus hannah | reverse complement strand
TGACTGGGTGGGTGTGGCTTCTTTTTTTTCAGCATCCTCCCCTGGTTTTTTTGCCTCCTGAGCCTCAGGGAAGCCTCCTGGGGGGTTGTTTTTGCTCCCAGGAGGCTTCCCTGGGGCACAGGAAGGCAAAAAACAGAGTGCGCCCACCCTTCCACCTACTGCATGCCCCTTTTTGCCTTCCTGGGCCTCAGGGAAGCCTCCTGGGAGTAGCAGTAAGACAGCAAGGGGGATCCCGGCACAGCTGATCATAGGAACAGCTGATCGTCGGGAGGGAGGGGAAAAAAAGAAGAAGAAATACCTTAAGGCATGACTGGGTGGGGGAGAACGCAGTCAGCGATGTTGTGCATGCGCGATAAGGACTGGCTGGGCAGGGAGAGGAGAAGTGGGCGGAGAGGGGTGGGACCAGCCAGGGGCTGGATTTACCAGTTCTCTGAACTACCGAGAATCGTAACAGCTGCTTCTACCAAACCGGTCCGAACCGGTAGATTCCTACCCCTGCTTTTCAGGGTTTCTTTTTTAAAGCAATGGGTTTCTTATGTAAAAGTCAACACATAAACATCACATTTGTAAAGATTGACAGAACTGGCGTTATCTCCATTTGGTAGCGTAGTTAGGCAAACTACAGCCTAAAAATAAAAAGAATCATACACCATAAACTAAAACAAAAATCAGGAAACTTCTTGTCATCCTTAATTTTGAGGATCAGTTTCCATTTCCATAAGTAAACGATGAGAACTGCCGGAAGACATAATAGAAATTACTTAATGTACCCATTGGCTGCCCCCCTCCCCCCCCACTCCCCCAGCTGTTCTATAAATGCTTTCCTCTTGATGATAAGATGTTTCTAAAAACCACATTCTTGTGGGAATGAATGTTCAACTGTTTCTTTTCCAGCACAAAAATAGCTGACAGAAGAGATATTGGCTTGAATTAAGCAAGTTCCTTACATATGGCCAAATGCTTCTGTGCATGCAAGGGTTGGAATTATCTGAGGTTACTTTTTGAATACAGTTGATATACTGCATTGAGAGTTTTTGAGACCATTCCTCCTACGTGTGAGAGTGTCTTCTTAGATGAATAATGGCAGCAGTGGGGCTGGAGACTATGGTCATTTTGCATCCTTTCTGCTCTGGTATCACTAGTTTTTGAGGGTGTGGTAAATTAAACATCACACTATTATATAAATTACATTAAATAATTGAATTGGTTGCCATTTTCTTCTAAATTCTTCCTTATTCAACAGATGACTTCTGAACATTTCTGAGTTTCTTAACATGTTCTCTGAGAAAAACAATAAAGCACATTGTGGTTGGCATATAGGGCCTGGTTTTGGTGTAACCTGTATATAACCAGGTTGGCTTAAGAGTGTTTTTGTATTTTAGAGTCATTAATTTTGTTAAGCTGTCTTTGGAGGAAAAGATTGCCTGTTGAAATAATCATTAGACCATTCATTGCATGTTCCCAATAAATCATTCCTTTTGTTAAAATTTGCAATTCTTGGTAATTGAAAGACAGTTTTTAATTTCAGTGTGTAACGAAGAGGCAGGGTATCTTGTGATGTACCTGAATAGGCTATCACCTAAACAGGAATTGACACCATACTGGACTTGTAATATGAGTGTGAACAAATTGTTGTTATTCTTAATTCTGTATCATGTTCAATGTAAATTTGTAGATTTCAATTTATTAATTATTTTGTATGTCTACTGGAAAAATATCAAGAATATGGGAGAATACTTTTAATAGCAAAGTTGCCCATTGTAAACAGGCCATCGCTGTGTGTGTTATTTCTGGCTAAATAGTATTGTTGCTTGCACTTAAGTTTTTTTCACAAATGAATAAGTTAATGATATTTGATAGGTGGAAAAGATATGTAGAGGGAATGAGGAAGAAGAAGCAAAGAGGATAGGGTTTACTTGTAATAATGACCAGCTCAGTTATCTTGCTTTTTTACTTTAAGGTTACATAAAAGATAGATTAAAATTTTAGAAAATAGGTACCATTTTGCAGTAAACTTCTGTTGCGGCTACATTTATAAATTTCTGTTGGATCCAAACCTAATTTTGTTTAGAGTATTTTTTCCTTCCCATTTCAGAATATAGAATAGGGTTGCTGGAGCTTTCCAGCATCTTCCATTTGCCCCAAAAATCCTGTTTGCATGCAAAAACAAAGCAGAACAAATTATTTTGTAATAAAAGCAATAATATGTATATTTTACATATGGACATTTTTTTTCCTTGTTTATGTGGGCTAGGAAGATCCACAAACTTCAGCGAGCAGCTACAGCAGAATATGAAGTTAATTTGCTTGAATAGTTTTCCCCACATTTAATTATCGGCTAAAATTCTAGATTTTATGGCAATTAAATTCTTAACTGAAATAATAAATTGCCCCAGTAGTGATATAGGGAGAATTGTGTAGGTGTCACAATTAAAGTGTTGAACTGCTACCTGGGTCTAAGGTTATATTCCTCCTAAAGGATGCAGTTCATTAACCTGTTTTAGAATATGTTAATTTGCTCTAATTATTATTAGGAAAAATTGTAAAATTCCTATGGATTTTTTGAAGGAAGACTCAGATAAAAATATGGTGATCAGGCATGAAGATTAGTTTTGCCATCCTAAAAGTTCTATGAAGTTTGCACAATGGTGCCTATACAAGTAAAATGAATAAAATGTATCATTTTACTTGCTTTGTTTCATCTCTGCATCCCATGCTGCCTCTTTCTGTTTAGAATTGCAAAAGATTCCTGTGGCAGCTCACTGAAATAGAAGTGGTAATATTAGAAAGGCATTTTTCTTTTCAGGAGAGCACTTAAAAAAACACACTAGTCAGACTCGTTGCTTTTTATTTCTGCATTCCCCCTCCATCTGTTCCTTACTTTACCTTCTGCCCTGAAAGTTCACCCACCACCTGTCCCTAAAATGAATTCTCCTTTCTCATATATTCCCGTTTAGATTGTTTGACATTTTTGGTAGCTGCTGATGTGGTTTTTACTTTCTGAAAAAGTCATTGAAATGGAATCTTTTGTCATTGTTCTTCTGGATTGGTTTGTTTTGCTAGGTACTCCATTGGTTTAGTTTTTCAAGTTCAGAGGGTTTTTTTTACTGTTATATTTATATTTCTGATGTTATTTGAATCAAGCAGTCTCAGGAAGTACTGAGCTATTTCTGTAAACTAGTTGATCATTCCCTTCTTTATCTTTTAAAAGTGCTCTGATTGAGAGGATTGCAAATAAATGAACAAGTAACCAAAAACACTTAAAATTCGAAGTTCATTGTCAGTTGAGAAAAATCAGGACCACATCTGAAGTTCTAGTCAAGATGATTTATTACTCATGCCTATATATGAGAACCTAGTTAATGAGCTATCAGTATGAAATTGGTGCTGGATAGACTTACTGAATTCAAGGGGGGGCTGGACTTGGATTGCTTGTGGAAACGTAAGGACTCCAGATCGATTCCTCTCTTGACTTCGTCCCCAGGCTTTGCTTGTTCTTCCCCTACATTTGCATTTGTAAAAATTCAAAGTTTTATGACATCAACAAGTATTAGTGGCTAAGGGAAGCTGTCTAATTGCTTGTTCATATAACTATTGTAATTGTTTCAGGCCTGTGTGTTTTTTTTAAAAAAACATAAGTATGTGCTTTATCTGGCAGATTTTATATATTTCTAATTATTGTTTTTGGACTATAAATAAACTTCAACTTCATGTCTGGCTTGTCACCAAGATATGAACTTTCCTCCCTCCAATAAACAGCATTCTGTTTAACTAAAATGCTACAGTAGGGATACACCTCTCATGTATTCTTCCAATGTTTCTCTGACATTAGATGTGGTTTTGAGATTCAGAGTTATAGCCATTTCCCCCAGAAATCTTTTGTTGATATGAACTCCAGTGCATGTTTCTGCAGTCCTAGCATTTTAGGCTTAGTTATAGTATGTTGCTTTTCTTCCAGAGATACTTATGGTTTCCAGGTGGGCTTCCATCCAAAGGGATTTAGAAGACCAAATACGATCGGTTTCATCTGTTGAACAATATCATGTTAGACAATTATTCAGCTATCCCATTTCATTGCTAAAATTAATATTTGATGCATTCCTTTATTTATTGCATTTACTAGAGAGTGCTGTAAGTCTAGATGTTGATTGTGTGCTAAACATACAACTGTCCCTTTTTCTAGGTTTGCCTGGGCAAACTTAAGAGCAGCTCCCTTCTCTGCAGTTATGAGTCACGACTTGTTCTAAAATGCTAATACAGACACCAGATATTCCTGTGTGTTAGCTTGTAGAATACTGCTTCTCTATTTAAAACTTGCCATGAATAGTTTAATTTTAAGTGATACCTTTCCTTTAGAGGTGGAATTTGAGTTAGTTTCTTCAGATATTCTTTACATGCTTCTGTTTTGGAAAAAAAATTCTCAGAGCAAGCATAACAAGTACAATCAACAAGTTATATAAATGTGTGAATTGCAAATTATCCCAATCTATAAAGTTTCTATAAGATTAGTGTGCTACCCTTGTCTTTCTGGTGCTACAGAGCAGAAATAGTTCTGTCTTATATCTAAATAGCTGTCTTATATGTGTTTGTTTGCACATATGCAAAATTTTAATTGTACTATCCTTTCAAGTAATTGGTTTGAACTTTTTGTATTAATGGAGTTTTGGGAGAGCTAGATGAAATGGAAACAGAATTTAAAGGAAAATGTCTATAATTTAAGCCAGCATTTTTCTCTGAAATATTTATGGGACTATTTTTGTCTTTCAGAATATAGCACTGCTTGTGGGACACCCTTTTGTTGGATTTTATCTATGTCCAGCTAACTGCTGCTTTCAGCTATGGAATCGGTAAATATTATACTACTTTCTTATGTATTTTTGCCTTTTTCAGTAGATTACATAAATATGATTTTTTTAAAAAATTAAAGTGGATAATGTTTCTTCATGGCACTTAAATAGAAGTCTTTTTAATGGTAAGTAGCTCAGTTTGTATTGGTTGCAACAAAGGATAATGTCTTCAACTTGCTCAGAAATCATACTTTTATACAGAATTAAATATAGTAAGCTGTTTTTACTCTTTGAGTCCTTCTGCTAATTGCAGTCTAATGTGAGACTGGCTGTTCTTTTCTTGCCAGGAGAGAGTTATGTGTGAAAAGGTTATATCTGCCAGTGCTTGCTGCTTGCTGCAAGTGACCAACTGACCAAATGCTGGATGGCAAGGTAGTTTTATGAGAGGTTGTGCATCCTTGGCTTAGTTGTGTTTGTGCAGAGTCTTGTGCCAAAGACTAGCTTTATTCATACATTTGAACAGAAAAAAAAATCAGGGCAATGTGTGAAAGAGACCCCAAAGTTCTTTACTTTTTTCTGAAGTCATTGCCAATTACTATTAAGTGATCACTAACTTGCAAAGAAAATTGCTCTTCAGAATATTGAACATGATTTTTAAAGGAGTTTCCTTACAGTGCAACAGCCAAAAAGCAAGTGTGGTGTTCTAAGTGTGGCTTGTGCTGTAGATTTGTGCCTGCCTCTCCTCCCTTCCATCCATTGGAAACTTTATAAAGATTATACATTAACCAGCTTTTCAATTCTGATTGAGACTCGGCAAGGAGAGGCCAGCTGAGTGGCTTGTTAATGAGAAGGAATGTTCTTTCCTCCTAGCACTTCTGCTAGGAGAGGTTCCTGTCCTTCAGCTCAGCTAAAGACCCAAGTTCTCCTATTGTGCAGAGCCTGCGGATCAGGGTTGGCCAAGAGCAGGGCTCCTAAGGGGTAAAAAATGCTCAAATGTTTTAGGATAGTTGTTGCCAGGATGGGGGTTGGCATTTTGTTGGTTACATATAGCTAGAAAACATTAATATCCCAGCATCTTTGCAAGATAAATCATTGTTTTCCTTCTGCATTTGGAAAGTTCTGTTTCAAGTATGTTCTTATTCTAGTCAATAGCTGGAGTAGTTATCACTAAAAAGTAATTATTAGAAAATGTGATCTGTTACTGAAATTGATATGCCAGAGTAAAAGATCTAATTCAGTTAACTGGAGTAATTTCTTGAATATTTTGATTAAGGTTCTGTGTTGGCCTATTTTTAAGTTGGGTCTATTAAAGCATGAGCTGTGGTCTTTGGTCCATAGGTGACAAATTGGCAGCACTGGACTCTGTCTGTTGATCTGCTTCTCAGCAACTCTGTAAAAACTGAATAGAATTGGACCAAGAATTGGGAATGAAGCGGGGGATAGCAGCAGAAGAAAACAAGTTAGAAAGAGGTGGATCTCGCTGGACTCTGTGTAGAAAAACATACCTGGAAAAAGGAAATTCTGATAGCATGTCGACAAGAAAGGCAATTTGGCAATGACTTTGTTGCTGAATCCTCCTTGATCAGCCCCCTTCCCCCTTTCTTCTTGGTTACCAGACTCAGGAAGTGGTCTTCAGAGTTGGAGCATCCTTATGAGGCTATATTGGCTTGTGGAAGGAATAGACTATAATCTGCCATGCTGATTCAATGCGGGTTGGCAGATGTGATCAGTGTTAGTCTGGTGTATCTATCATGGCCTATTTGCCTTGGGAGATTCTTCTGGACATATACGTGTCCAGCGACGTAGCCCACGTTTTCATTTATCCACACAAGCTCCTTCGCCTCATCACGGCCCCCATCATAGAAGGAGGCATCCTTATGAATCACTGCTAAATGTACTATTTTTGTTTACTCTGATAAATAAATTATAGCTGTAGCTTTGACTTACATAATAGGTTTGAATTTGGGGACTTAATGCTGTGTCAAACAGGTTGAAAGGACCCCAAAAGACGAGTGTAAAATGCTATTTTATTATAAGTGTCACTGCACATATTCTACATCTCGGATGGCATAGGACACTTTAAATATGATATTCCTGTGAACATAAAAAAAGATTAAAAGTGTTACTTAGAGGGTTTACTTTCATTATCCTACAGAGATATCCCTTTAATCGAGTCATCCAGTGATGTGCACACCTGTAATCCTTTACCAAATTCCCAGTCTGTAATTCATGTCAGTGGTAATTTCAGCTGCTTTCCTGAATATATTTTTAGACATGGCAGACTATAAAGGATTTTTGGACAATGTAGCCTGGCTAATATATGGAGACAGAAAAATGGCAATTCAAGAGAATATACTTACTGTTCTGAAAGACATAGGACTCTGTTAAGAACAGACATGATTTGCACTTCAAAAAGTTTGGCTGCTGAAGTTGCTAGAGATACTAAAACTATAGCAATAAGGAAAGTTTCTGAAGCTATTAAACTAGGAAAGGTGTCTGAGTCAGATGGACTATCAGGTTCTTATTATAAATGTCTTGAGGATGAACCTTTACAAAATACGATGAACACTGTCCTACAATGAGGAAGGATACCAGAGTGTTAGAAAGAGGCCAGTAGAATTACCCCCCCCCAAAAAAAAGAAGGGGTGGAGATTTGACTTTAAAGAGAGACTATAGGATGATATCATTGTTGAATAAGGATTACAAGTTGTTCATACTGATTCTAGCTGATACGTTGAAAATAATTTAATGGAGGGTTTTACCTAAAAGATAATGCTAGAAATGTGTTGGTCATTTAGGAATATTTGTAGGAACGTAACAAAAAACAAGCCAAATTGATGTTGCATGCAGAGATTTGGATGGATTTTCTTGTTCAAAGTTTTGGAAGATACGAATTTTGGAGAGAACTTTATAAAATGGGCAAGATCAATTTACAATGTAGATGTTAACAGAAATGTGAAAATAGAAGAGCAAACAAAATTGATTAATAGGATTTTAAGATTGAGAAGAAGATAAAATATCTGGATATCACTATGACAAATACGAATTGTATGTTATTTGAAAATAATTAAAACATGGAATGATGATAAAACAGATACTGTATATTAATATACAACTGTCATTGCTGGGGAAAATTTCTATAATAAAAATGAATATCTTGCCAGAATGATGTTTTTGTTACAGACAATACCTGTTTTGACAACTGGTGCACCATTTAAACAGCAGCAGAAGGATGTATCTAAGTTTGTGTGGAAGGGAAAAACAGGAGTTAAATACAAAGTGCTGTAAGATGCAAAGTAGAGGATTGGGTTTACCTGATTTGAAAATGTTTTTTTGCAGCATGCTATTTGGTTTTGATGTAAGTGGGTGTTGCTGAGAACTAAAAGGCTTTTGGAGTTAGAAGGGCATGACCTGAGATTTGGGTGGCATGGATATTTTTGGTATAACAAGTCAAGTTTAATGAGGATATAAAAAACATTCTGGTAAATGTGCCACATTGAGAATATGAAATGGATACAAACTGAAGTTGTGCCCTAAAACACCTTTATGGATCTCAGCACAAGAAGAAGCATTTCATAGACGAGAAATAATAGGTAGGCATGAATAGCTAACTTATCGTGAGTTACTGGAATTTTGTCAAGGGGAATCAAAATAAAATCAAGAGAAGAACTGGTAGTTATAGTTGTCAGTGGTTTTCTTATTTACATTTATTAGAAAGATTTAAACTAGACAATATAATTCATCATTTTGAACAAAGTAAGATTGAATTTAAAGTAGAATTGTGTTCAAATGATGAACGTGCGGTTGCTAAAAGGAAACATGAAGTGAAAGAATCTATGATAAAGTGGGCTAAAAACTTTTTGTCATAATATACACATGGGAAAATAGGTCCCTGAAGGGATTGAAATATAATCTTAAAGATAATTTTTATAAAATGATATATTGTTGGCATATGTACACTGAAAGCTTATGCACTGGAGAAAAATTCCTTGTGTGTCCAATCACACTTAGCCAATAAAGAATTCTAATTCTAATATGTCACCAGAGAAATTGTCTAGAATGTATAAAGGCAGTTCAAATTTATATTGGAAATATAAACAACAAGAAGGGACATTTTATATTTGGTGGATGTATAAAAAAGCTAGAAAATTCTGGATTCAAATACACACACTGATTCAGAGGATGTTAAAAATTAATATACAATTGAAACCAGAGGTTTTTCTTTTGGGATCAATGGACAAGCATTTGGAAAAAAGTTAGGAACTGTTTTTGTACATGATAATTGCAGCAAGATGATTGTATGCACAAAGATAATAAAGTTGGTGAAGATGATGGAGTTTTCTGAGATGGCTAACCTAGAGAAGAATAACTATTTGGACTGTGTAGGTGTCATATAAGTGTATTGGTCTAATTTGGTGGTATACAAATCTGATAAATAAATGAGAAAAACCGTTCTCCTCCACGCTGCCCTGTCAGATCTACTAGGCCACGATGAGGCCCATTCCTCCAAAGCTTCTCAGGGGCCATCCAAAAGAAGAAGACATTCAAGGCCCCATTCAGCTAAGCAGGAGACAGTGGCCAAGATTAAGGCCAAGGTCTTCACTACCAAGAAGGCCTCAAAAACAGAGCTTAAGGCTGAAAAAAGGAGACATGAGGCCTTGGAAAGACAATGCACCAAAAGCCTTGAACAAATGGGTGGGCAGAGCCAACGTCTCCTCAATCTGGTGACTTGCAGGCCTGCCCACAAACTGTATCCAGGGCTGCAGAGGCAGAACTAGGCCCTACTCATCATTTACAGGCATGGTCTCCAGATGGGGCTGCTGAGACTTTTTTCCCACAGGACTTAAGCAGAACTGGCCCTAGTTTTAGGCAGGCAGTCTGGGCATCAGAGGCACCCAATGCTTATGGGAATCCTCCCAAAGGTGGGCATAGAAAAGGGGCAGAAGCCACTTTTATGCCAATGGCTGCTGGCCTACGCCCTCTGGAATCACCTGTAACTAGCAGGTCTGAAGATACTAAAGAGGTGGTATCGGTGGCCATTAGACAGGGGATTGATGAAGGATTTCAGCCATTTCTGTGCCCTACTGGGTTTTTACCATCCTTTCCCTCAGTACCTGAGGTCCTGAGAGGTCCATGTATAACAGACCACCTGAGCAAGGGTTACCTTCTTCTCATACTGCATGGGTGGACTACGAGAAAGGGTGTTCCATGGACCCATCTGACCAGAGCCACTCCTCTATGTCTGAGGAGGAGGAAGGGGAGGTTAGGGACTCCAATTTTTCAGAGGATGAGGGTTTAAAGCCTGAGCAACTGACCTTTACAGGTCTCTTCTGACCCTCTTTGTTCAAGTCTCTTTTGTACAAGGTCCAAAATACTGCTCAGTTGGCTTCGGATGAAATTACAGTGGAACCCTCTTGGGGAACCTAAGCCCCAGGGCAATTCCTTGTTTTCTAACCCGACAGTTCAAACTCAGGTTCTTCCATTGCCCAAGCTATTCCTGGACCTGGTGCACGAACAGTGTATCGCTCCTGGTTCGGGGCCCGGTCCCATATCTAATGATAGACGATTTTATAATGTGGGTCCTAGATTAGCCAAGGCCCTTCAAGTTCCATCAGTAGATGCACCTGTGGTTGCTTCTGTCTCCACATCTGGAACACCAACAGAGCCTGAAGACGTGCTAAAAGCTGATGACAAGCGGTCGGAGCAGACTCTTAAACTGATTCATCAAGCTGTGGCCTGGGTGGTCTGAGCCTCCACCGCGGCCTCCTCATTCACAAGGGTGTCATTGCATTGGCTACGTCAGTTGCAGGATCATCTGCCACCAGGTGATACCCGCTTCCATCAGGATATAAATAAAATCGCAGCAGCGGAGCTCACAGCAGACACTACCCTGAATTCTGCAAAATTTGCTGCTAAAGTGATGGTGTCTTTGGTGGCTGCACAACGCCTTATGTGGCTCTGGAATTGGCAGGCAGACTCATGATGGAAATGGAAGCTAGCTTCCTCCCCGTGCTCGGGCAGTAGTCTTTTTGGGGATGCCCATTTCTCGTGGAATCCAGGGACAGAAAGAAGATTCTGCCATCATTTTTCAGGTGGTCGGAATCCTGGCAGACACCTTACTTCCGACCATCTTTCTTTCGTCTGGATTCCAACATCCGTTTTCTTTGTGGGCAGACGGCTTTTCCCCCTCAACAGGAACAACAACCTGATCAACTGGGCAAGCAACAACAATATCCCAATAAACAGCCCTTTCAAGGTGGAGGGATCTATTCTTTCCGGTGCTCCAAATGACTGCCTTCCTTCTCCCATCAGACGTCGCCTGGCCTTCTTTGCATCGCGATGGGAGGAAACAACATCAGACGCCTAGGTTCTCCAGACAGCAATGTCGGGGCTTCATCTCAAGTTCCTCTCCCCTCCTCCGAGGTTCTTTGTCCGCTGCTCCATCTTGCGGGACAGATCCAAATGGGTCCTCATGGAATCCGCCATTCAACATCTGGTGGATATCAAAGCTATCCAGGCAGTTCCAGAGGACCAACGGGGGCCGGGGTTCTATTCCCGGCTCTTCGTAATCCCAAAGGCTTCAGGGGGGTGGAGGGCGATTTTCGACCTCAAGTCCCTGAACAAATTCATTTCTTACAGGCGCTTCAAGATGCAGTTCCTCCAGACTATTCTGGAGAGCATCCGGGAGGGCGACCCCTCTCGTCTATAGATCTCACGGAGGCATGTCTCCATGTCCCAATCTGGCTCCATCATTGCCAGTTTCTTCGGTTTTGTTACGACAACAGACATTACCAATATTGTGCCCTGCCGTTTGGCCTTTCATCAGCTCCCAAGGTACTTACAAAGATTCTGGCGGCATTGGCAGCGTTCCTGCGCACACTGCCTGTGAGAGTCCAGTGCTATTTAGACAATATACTGATACAATCATCCTTGGCCCTCATCGCCAACAGAGACCTTCGAACCATGAATCAGATTCTGCAGGAGCATGGGTTTTCAATAAATGTCGGAAAGAGTAATCTTCTCCCGACCACCTGCCTTTTACATCTAGGGGCAGTCATAGACATGATTTCCTGCAAAGTTTTCCTTTCTCTGAACAGACGAGAGTCTACAAGCCTTAGCGAATCAAATACGGCATCAGCATATGGTTCCACTATCCCTTCTGTCTCAACTCCTGGGAAAGATGGTCTCCTGTATAGCCATAGTCCTGTGGGCCCGACTTCATTCCCGAACTCTGCAGTGGTTCCTGTTGCCATTCCAACGGGCAGGTACCAGTCATTCATCGATCAGAGTCCAGGTTCCTCCACCAGTCTTACAGTCTTTCCGGTGGTGGTTGTCCTGGGCCTTCAGCACGGGCCATCTTTTCAAAGAGCCAAAAAGACACCACAGATGCCAGTCTTTACGGTTGCGGGGCACATCTTCAAACCAAGATAGCCCAGAGTCGGTGGTCACAGGCAGACAGTATTTGCCCAATCAATTGGTGGAGCTCAGGGCTGTCCACCTAGCGGAGGGCTCTCCACATATATATTAAAAGGACTTCAACATTTCGTAAGATGGAAGGTATGTTTGTGTCCTTCCAGCCTGCTTCTTTAGGGAATAAGGCTTCCCCATCCACGATGGGCAGATGTATCACTATGGCCTACGAGACTCGATCTCTCCCAGTTCCCAAAGGACTGACAGCTCACTCAGCCAGGAGTGCGGCCACATCAGCTGCCTGGGCCACCACAGAGGAAATCTGCAGGGTGGCAACTTGGGCATCGCCCTCTCCATTTATCCAGCACTGTCCACTGGACACCTTCGCCTCTGCAGAGGCTGCATTTGGCAGGAGGGTGCTCCAAAAAGTACTTCCGGATTCGGAGGATGTGGACCAGACTTAGACCCTCCCTAAGACATGGTATGTCCCTAGCCTGGACTCTCACAGCAGCGTGGAGGAGAATGGGCGTTGGTCTTCCCTGAGACGCCCTTCTATACACGCTGCTAGAGAGTCCAGTCCCATCCTGGATACGTCTGGGAGGGGTTGGGAGGGGTCCTTCTCATTTTTTCTGTTTTTCAGAGACACGTCACATCTGTCAAGTTACTTTGCCAAAAGCTGGGTGCCATGGCAACAGAGGCAGGTCTTATCAGCTTGACAGAGTCAGCCCCTATGACGAAGGAGGAGGAGTTTTCCCTAGCCCAGACTCTCTAGCAGCATGTATAGAAGGGGCATCTCAGGTAAGACCAATGCCCATTCTAATGGTGGAGTGATCTTTTGCTGGTGGTTATATTGAAGTGTATAAATCAGTCCTTTTATTTTGAAAACCCAACAGAATGTACAATGCTGTGTTTTGTGATGTTAAATGCCTTTATAGTGTACTCATATTTATTTACTCAGGAGTGAGGTCCATTGAGTTCATTGGGGCTTGTTGCCTCATAAATGTGCTTAAAATTGTAGCTGTATCTTTTTCCACAATATGCCAACTTGGGTAATGAATACAGCCCACCAAATATTTAATGCAGCAAGAGGATGGTTCATTTAAAGTAAAGTCTGTGACAGCTGTTCTTGTAATTATGCTAGTAATGAGCCAGTTTGCTGGCCTAGAAACTAAGATGGTGAGTTCTAGTCCCACCTTAGGCATGAAAGCCAGCTGGGTGACTTTGGGTGGGTCCCTCCTTTCAGCCCTTGTAGGGTTGTTGTTGTGAGGAAAATAGGAGGAAGGAGTTGTAGGTGTATTTGCCATCTTGAGTTATATATTAAAAAGGGGAAGGGGGAGAGAGTAATACTAGTAGAACTAAATAAAACTCAAAGACTTTGGCCACTTCGTGAGAAGGAAGGGCTCACTGGAGAAGAGCCTAGTGCTGGGAACGATAGAGGGCAAAAGAAGAAGAAGAAGGGGACAGCAGAGAAGGAGGGGGCTGGATGGAGTCACTGAAGCAGTGTAGCTGCTCAGTGCCTTATTGTAAAAGCAAACATATAATCTCAAAGCTTGGGGTAAAACACACTTCTGGTTCAATCAGTTCCGTCTGCCACTGATGATACAAATTATAGATGGTATACTCTAAAATATTGGGGGTATCTTCTGTTTATTGCAAACTAGAAATGCAAATTTGTCTCCTGGGCTTTCAGGAAGAGGATGGAGTGATTGACAGTTTCTTTTCATATCTGAGTGCAGTTGTTTTTTCTTGAGACAAAGAATCAGTGCTGTGAAAGATATTCTATATACTATGGCTAGATACTGAGGACCAGGAGTGACCATTTTTTGCAGGCACTAATGAGTGGCCTCTGATTCCCAGAAAAGATGTTCCATTAAAACTCTAAAAGAACATCAACTGTTTCTAATTTTACCTGCCTTTTTGCATATGATTCGGGGTGGAGCTCGGCCCTTTGCTCAGTTGTGAAAGAAAGTGAAAATAATGAATTCTTCCTCCAAGAAATATGGTGCATGAAGTTAGACGGGCGGGGCCCCAAATGAATGAGAGATTCGTAGAGATGACACACAAAGAAAGATCTGCCTGATGGAAAGGAGCCATAGCCAAGGAAGAGAATTGCCTTATCTTGCAGCAAAGGAGAGCGTCAGTTTGGCACTTCAGCGGACAGGGAAAAAATTGTAAGATTCCTAAATGTGGTGCCGACTGATTGTTGTTGGCTCCAATGAGCATGGAATGCTTCGTTGGTGAATCTCTCCCATTATTATCTCCTAAGCAAGATAATTGAGAATATTCCAATTAATATATTCAGTCTTTCCCAATCTTATTCTTTCTCGATATATTAGACTTCATGACCAAATTAGGAAAGGATGCCATATCCCTTTTCAATTCGGCTATAACTAACTTTACTTGATCTGTGATTAACATGATTGTTCAGTGTTCTTAACAGTTCTGGTTATTCTCTGGCAATATTCTCTTACTCTTGCAGCCTTTTAAGAAATAGACTTCCTCTCTGTGTTGTACAAACAGAATAAAATCCATTTGTTGTACTTAGTGTTTTTTTTAAACCTCATTCTTGCAGTCTTGCCAATATCCTGTATTTGTTTTTCACAGGAAAGCTTTTAACTTTTCTTTAATGCAAGCTGCATTGTGATACATTCTACTTGTTTTAATGCTTTATAGTTGTACCACAGAGCAAATGGATTCAGAAGCTGACCATTCCTCTTCCCCTACCCCCACCCCCAATTTTTCAGTGAGAAGGATGATTTTATTCTGAGCTGTTCTTTTTAAAGTTTCAGATGAGAGCCTTTCTTGTCTCCCTGTTTTCTGGCATGAAGTAAATCTTCATTCTCAGTCCAGTTGCCTTTTACAGAAGACGGGGTCAGCCATGACATGGAAATGGCCTGTGATCGTTGCCCTCTTCACAGAGAGCCCTTGATAAGCAGCCAAGATTCTCCAGGGGGGTCCTTGCAATCAATCGCTTTAAATCACTGCACTCTGGTATGCTTTGGTTCATCATAATTTCAGTGCTTTTCTTAATTGTTACATTATTAGAACAACTAATCTGCTCAAATAAATATAAAAAGAAGGCACTATTTGCAGCTGTTGTTTTTCTAGCTACTCAAATTTATTGATATTTAAATCAAATGTAACACTGTCACATTTTTAGAGAGTTAATTGTGCCTGTAAACATGGTTGACAAAAATGGGCTACCAGTATATAAAGTTAAGCTTGGATTTGCTATGTACATTTGTTTCATTTACTTGGAATTTCCTCCAAGTAGTTCAAGGTCAAACACATGCCTGTTCTGTCCTCACAACAGCCCTATGACTGGCTCCATAGGGGCAGTTATAGGCTTCCTAGGATTCTCTGGTCTTAAGCTGACATTCTCAGCACTATGCTGGTTTGCCTAGCAATTTAAAGAATTGTCTGCATTTGCTAGCCATCATCTGTAATTTTTATCGGGTTGTGGTTGATTTTGAGCTCATACAGGAGATAAAATTATCTTTGCTGTAATACCTATTTTTATATTTACCAATTTTCAGATACTTGCAATTGTAAATACAGTCTGCATATGTCACATTAACAGATTGTGGCACTTGGATTTTGGTTTTTTCTTCAGACCCAGTGCGCCCCCCCCCTATTTTAAACCCTGTGTTATTGCAGTTAACGGAGGTGGCAGATCTCATGGATACTGCTCTTATATCATCCTTTATAAGCCTTCCCTTCGGTTTTGTCTGAAAGTTCAGTTTGTTAATCTAAGAAGGCCAATTAGAGTGGTGAAATCAGAAGGTTGTTTAGTGCTGAAAGTAATAACAATGAAGAATTTGCCAGTAAAGCTCTGTAAAATGTAGCATGATTGAAACTTCTTATTCACAGGCCCAAACATGTCTAAAGAGCTGTAGCAGAATTAGCAAATGCAAAGGATGAAACTTACAAGCAGCTAATATTTTGGCAAATGCAAACCTGCTTATAGGTTAGAAGGAAAATTGGGTTTCTTAAAGGCTGGTTTGAAATCTGTTTGTGTTTAAACGATTTAGAAAAGTCCAACCATAAACAAGCAATGATATATTGGGAGTAACATGTAACATTGAAGTGCTGCAAATCTAAATATTATCAATTTGCAAAGATTCTTCTTTCTTCATTTAAGTCAGATTGGCTAATTCGGTGGAAAGGATTTGGCTTTGTGGCCAAGGGAGCCTCTATTTCCCTATAGGTGGGAGAAAGTCACCAAGGAGTGTCTTGCTTCACGATGATACAGATTCTGGATTGGTTTCCACATAGCAGCAAGGAAAGTATAAAAGCAAGCATTAGATGGAGACCTAAAGAATGTCAGCTCAGCACCCATCCTGATAAATAGGTGGGCACCTCCATGTCTCTCCAAACAGGGTTTGGGATTATATGACAAACAAGTTACTCAGTGTAGCAGTGGATAGGACCCAATGAGATTAGTAGTATCCTGACTGAAAAGCAGATTGTATAGGAGACTGGATGTAGACATGCACAATTCTTCTCAGGACAATCAAGATTAGAATCAAAAGATTAAAGTTTATACAAAGATAATAAGTTGGTGCTTGTATTGATCAAGTGTAGTATAAATTTCACATGCCAAAGGACATTTTTGTTATTTGTTAATTATCCATACATTAGTCCTTCAGCATATAAAATGCCATAAATGTTCACGAGCAGGGAGGGGGTATCAGGTGGAGTTTATGTAGTAATTAAATTATTGTATTAATTCTTATAAAGGAATTTAGCAAAGGAACTTAATTCAAAAGATTGTTGAAAGTGCTACTATCTGAAAAGGCCCAGAATGAAGAGGAAAAAGCCCCTACTACCTGAATCATATGCTGTTACTGAAATTATAAAAATTCTTTTCAGCGGTTTTCAGTTGTGTTGAATTGCTAAGTGTCTGTTTCGATTATCCTGGAAATATCATTCATTCATTTATTTCTCAAAGTTATATGGCTGCCCATCTCATCTCTTTGGGCAGCGAACAAGGATCAATACAAACAATAAGTAAAAATAAAACATATACAATATAAATATATCATAAATATAAAGACAAATTCCTTGTGTGTCCAATCACACTTGGCCAATAAAGAATTCAATTCAACTCTATCCTACCCTACCCTACCCTACCCTACNCTACCCTACCCTACCCTACTCTACTCTATAATAATTTTGAACTTGAAATTTCTGCAGAAGGTTTGAAACAGTCCATTTCAAACATAAAACGGTATTTTGCGCTTGAACGTTTTGCATGCCTCCACAATTCTGTTTGTGTCTTTTAGACTATACCTGCCTGGGCATGGAGTGTCTTATTGTTGATGATAATTACTGATGATTATTACTGTACTGTGTAATCTACTATGGAACTTTTTCAGCCAAGGAACAGGGCAAGAAGGATTTCATAGGATTGTACTTATTCATATTTACATTTATTTATATTTTACGTTTCTGAACCCACCCTAGGTAGAATATAAGCAAACCAAAAAAGAACATATAATTCCTTAAAAACAAAGTATCATAGTAAATGCCTTATTATCTTAGGGGGCCAGGCCTATCTACTGGGGAATCTATTTCATGATGTAAGGATAGCTGCCAAGAAGACCTCTTTCCTAGTCCAAGTCTCCTTGACTTGACATGGAGATCAGACTTTTAACAGGTCTTCTCTCAAAATGAGCATATTCATGCTTGCCAAAGTAGTATTGATATACCCTGGTGCCATGCTGTATAGGGTGTTACAGGAGGAACCGCCTTGTCCCTACTTCATCAATCCACACATTCCCCTGGTCATGAAGGGAGGGTATGCTGTGGACCCTGAGGGTTAAAGAGTTTTGACTGGTGGGGTCTAGGAAGAGAACCTCCTCTTCTGGCACTCCAGAATGTGCCCGCTGAGGTGAGGCAGGGTCCCACTCTTCCTGCCTTCCAGAAGAATGCCAAAACCTGGCTCTGCCAGCTGGCATGGGAGTAGGAGTGGCCTGCAACCCTGTAGGTGGCTGGCAGCTTGAAGGTGCTCCTTTCCCTCTTTAATTTTTTTGATAGTTTAATTCTTAATTTTGTTTTAAATCTGTATTTCATTGTTTTCCAACCATGTCATTTTAAATGGTTATGTGGTTTTATTTGTAAATTGCCCAGAGTTAAGCAGGTGAGATGGGCTGTATAGAAAACCGAAAAACCAGCACTTGTAATGTACAGTACAATTATATTTATGGATAGCTGGATTTATTTCATTTGTGTACTGCATATTGCATGGGTCCACTTGTGAAGTGATTTGGGAGTGGATTATGTCTCCAAGGTGTTGTGGCATAGGAGGGTAATACTGGCACACGAGGTGAAGCATTCTAGGTATGGCCTCAGTCTAGTGATCCAGCAGTAGCTGTGAGTTCAGAAGAGCCAGGTCTATTTTGGGGGTGGGGCGCATATAGATTAGAATTGCTTCTGAAAAATGAAGAGTGCATAGATTTCTCTTGATATTTTAACAAATAGATAAAAAGCCACACATTCCCAGCGTGTTTGGTTCATGCCTGCAGTTTGGTAAGGCTTGGTTCTCTTCCCTTCCAGCTGCAGTTTAATGCTAGCTTTTGTAAATCCCCTCAGGTCCACGCCCTGATCAGTAACCCATCCAATACACAGATGCATTGTCTGAGGTCCTGGGTTCCATGGAGATCAAAGAGTCAGCCACATCCCCTGAACATCTGAAGCTGTTACAATCCTGTGCATCCCTTGCGGATCCAGGTGCTGCACAATTATTAGGTTGAAAGCACCAAGAATGCCTGTTTCCAGCTTTCTGTTGTTACTTAACTCCGACTTGTTTGATTCATTACAGCTGGGGAAAACAGAGTTAGTTTAGGCTTGTAAAAGGATCGCTCATTTCATGCTCAGAATTGTAATTATATTCTTCTCTTTCAAGTATACAGCTGTAAAAATGTCTTTTCCATTGTATTAAATAAATTTTGTGTGTGCATGCCTGCGTGTGCACCTAACTGACCTGGTATAGAAAACATTGCTAATATTTACCAGCGTTTTAAAACTTTTAAATTGTTAACTCTGACATAAAAATGTTTGATTGGCTAATTTTGCCATGCATAATTGCTGTAGTGTTTCCAGTTGAAGGTCTGAGTAAAACCATTTCATTCATGAAGAAAAAATTGACCTGAATATAGCAATATTCTACCTGTTTTTCAGTGCTTAAAGCTATTCTAATTATTTTGAGTTATTTAACATCCTGTCAATTGTTTGTTTAGTAAAAAGAAACCCAGCCTATTTTATTTATATTATGCAGAAGGAAACTTTTAAAATCAAATCCTTTATGGAATAGGCCTTTTAGTTGAGTTGAAGTCTCTGAACTTTGATTATACAACACAACAGTCTGTAGACTGTTCAACTTCTGAAGCTGTTCCAATCCTGGGCATCTGGGGAAAATTCTGAGGAAAACGGTGAATATTTCAGCAAGCTTGATCTGAGAGGTCCGCACCCTGTGTGTGGCTGAGCTTATTTGGGCAGCCTGACCCAAACTGAACCAGAAGCTTTGGGTATTTTGATGCATGCATGGAATGAATTTACCTCTTCCTGAATTTGATTTTAATTCACATTTAGTCTGAAATAGACTGAAAACTTAACACTGTAGCAATAATTTTTAATAATTTCCCCCCTGAAAACTACCATTTGCTTAAGCAATTATATAAATAAAACTAAGGTAGATTGTGAATTCAGATTTGCCTCAGGCTTTTAATGTAGAGCTATCTGTATATGTTCCATGTTTTGGTGGGAGATGTTGTACAATTTCCCATTTGGACTATCTGAACAATAGTGATTTAAATCTAGAACTTGTAATAAGTTGTTTCGGTCATAATATTGATAGAAAATGCCTTCCAGAAAAACAACCACTTGCCTTGGCTTGCTTAGAGATAGAGAGACCACTACTCTCTGTTAAATAATATATACATATGTCAGTATTTATAGCTGTCATTTATCGCAAGGTTGAATAATGCTTCAGATTCAGTTCAAAATAGTTACTGGGAGATCTGCTAGTAGGGCAGGGCCCTTTTCCAGGATCACAGGATTGCTACTGCTTCTGCATCTGAATGCTAGAAAGCAGCTTTTCAGAATCTAAAGCAGGGCTTAAAGCAGTACACCACTCTCGTCCTCTCTTATTTTCAGCCCAATTGTCTAAATATCATTTTGAATTTGAATTTTTGCCTGCTAGAATATTAGCTGTCTCACTCAACTTTGTGACAATTAGCAGAAGAAGCTAATGAGAAAAGGAGCTCAAAGTAAGACTTGCTAAATATGAGATATTGGAAGCACTGCTGCAAACAATTCTGGTCAGAAAACAAACCTAAAACAAGAAGCCAGCACAACAAAGCAATTTAGCTGCACAGAAAGTTTAGCAAAGAATTGAACATAAAAAAGACACAGGATGAGGAACTAAGTCATCAGGCAACAAGTACGTGTGCTAACAAGAAATTATACAGAGCTAGGATTGATGCTAATTGATAGCGTCTTGGTTAAACAATATCTTTTTACTTTAAATCTCCAAATCCTGATGAGTAACATTCTGGGGATGTTGGAAATTGCTAATATTTGGGGGAGATCTTAACTGAAGTGCTAAAGGACTGGTACGGAACAAATGTAATGCCTGTTTGTAAAAATGGGAAGAGGAAAATCTAGAGAATTCAAAGCAGTCATTCAAAGTAGTAGTAGTAGTAGCAGTAGCACAGGGCTATTATCATCCTGGGCTTTGTGCTGTTCAAGACTATTATTTGGATGAAAAAAAGATGAGGGGACACTTTAGAAATCAGCAGCGGGGACAAAATAGGGGCAGCCTTGAGCAGTGGGTTGAAGTGAATAGGATGGCATGTAACAGGGAAACTAAAGTTTTGCATCTTGAGTAGGAAAACTGTAAGGCTGGCGGGAACCTGGTATGGCAGTTAGTAGAAATGAAAAAGATCGGAGTGTTTTTAGTGAACACACATTAAACATCAGTCAGCAGTGTGATGCTTGTCAGTGTTCCAAGTAACAACCTCCAAAGAAAAAGACTCCAAGAATGTGACTTCCAAGCTGACAATGCTACTAAAAAGAGAATGCTGTCTTGCAGTTCCTTAACTGGAGAATTGAATCCAGGTTGCACAAATTCAATAATTGTTCCTCCTGTTGGGAATGCTGCTGCATCCCAATTTGGAACCACAATTAAAAATGACAAATTGGAACAGGTTCAGAGTACAGCTACCAAGATGATGGGTGTGGAAGCCTATCTGGGGAAGAGTTAAAGGCCTTGTGTTTGCTTAGCCTACATAAACAACAACTAAAGAGAGAGACTGGATGGCCATCTGTCAAATGCTCTGCTGGATCATCCTGTCATGAGCAGGCAGTTGGCCTCATTGGTTGTTTCCAACTCTATTATTCTACGAATGAATACTCATCCTACTGGAGGGAGCTTCCAGAGGGTGGACCAGGCTCCAAGGTACAATTCTGGATCCCTTATTCTTCAATAGAAGAGAATCTTTGTAGCTCTGGGTTGAACTGTGGGGTCCTTGGTGCTCTCTAAGCTTGGCTGTTTTCTTGCAGATGATTCATTACCCAGCTAAGTAACATCAGGGCTAGAAGGGAGCGGGGTTTGCTCTCTGTTTGTATACAAGTAGCGTGCCTCCCACCAACACTGACAGGGCAAGGGATATGAGCAAACCTATCCAAGCCCATTGAATTCCTTAGGACTTTGGAATAGTACCATTTTTTCCTGTGTGGATCAGCATATATAGTTAATTATAATTGGATTTGATAAATCTTGCGAGCTTGTTCTGTTACATTGCTACCTCTTGTCAGGTAGGAGATCTCACAATCCAGTCCCTCTGATTGGCGTACACTTATTTCTGTTTCTTGTTGTAGTGAGTCACTCGCTACTATGAATCTTCTTTTGCAAGACACAGTACCGTCCCTTTGTTCCTCAGAAATTGTATTTCTTCTTATTTTGCAGTGGCTCTGGGTTTCTGTCGAAAGGCTTGGACCCTGTTTTTTTGCATGAACCTCAAAAGAATTTCTCAGTTTCAGTAGTCCAAACTATTTTCTACATTATTTTTCACATTCATCACCTGGACTTGCTGCTTTGCTTGATTCCATTCTGTATTTAACACTTGCTGTTGCACCACCTCTACTAAATCTTTGCCTGCTCTCGGGAGTTAAGGGTGGCATTTAATGTTGTATTATTTGTACTTTTCCTTCAAGCACTGACACAGACTTGCACTTGCAAGGTGAGGTTGATGAAAGGCCATCGAATTATTGTTGACTCGTAGTGACCACCTAGATAGATCTCCATAGATGTCCCTAACTTGGTCCTTCAGCTCTTCTAGGGATCTTGCAAAAGGAGAAAAAAATACAGCTGTGCCACAAGCATTGCAAGTCATGGCTATAGGGTGATGCCCTTTAGTCTCTCTCATTTCTGAAAGTGCCACCCGGTAGAAATTTTTTATTTCTTTTAGTTGCTTTCTCAAATTTTTAGGTTAGGTTTGGCAAATTTGTTGGGCCTTTGCCCTTGAATTCTACTGCTCAGCCCTACTGGCAAATTCATTAATGCTCCTTCAGGGAGCTTGCTCCCTAGAAAGGACCATATCTTCCTACCAGAAAACAGCCATTCAATCATCCACAGTGGGCAATCAGCAGCTGTCAGAAAACGCCTCTTGCAAACAGCCTATTCGGGAGAGGACCTTTTTAACCCAGCCAGCTGAGCACAAAGTCTGCGAGAATCCACCATGCTCTGTCTCCCACCTCTCTTCTTTCTCTCCTCCTCTGGTGGGGCATTTCTTTCTGGGAATAATACTGAACCTTAGCCTAAAGAAGGAAAGGTGTCACAGATTGTCAGTTGAAGCGGGTTTGGAATGTAAAATGTAAGCAGATGTTTTCTCATGTTAAAAGACACCCATTTTGTATGTTAGATCAGTGTTAGTCAGTGGCTAAGTTTCTTGGCTTGGCCAAGTCCAAACTCCAGCAGTGACTTTGAATCCTGGTTAAGAATTTACCGCTTTCTGGCATAAGCTATTAAGTGCTCATATTGTGAACCAAATTATCTAGTGCTAGCTAGCCTGGATTTCAGAATGCTGTTCACTGGACTTCAAAAGAGAAATGAAATCTGACTGATCTATATTTGCACAACAGCCTGTTTAGGCCTGATATTATGCAAATTAATGGCATTTCTCAGTGCCAAACCTGCTACTCTTTCTGTAGTAAGTCTCACAGTATGGGAGCTTCCTGGATGGTTTCATGCTTCAGGAAAATGAGGGGAGTTAATCTGTAAGGTGACTTGCAAATAACACCCGGAATGGGAATATTTTAAATGAGAGAGTCTACCGATTATGTAGCAGATTCAGAGTGGTTGGACATTTGTGTTTCTGATCGGCATCCTCAATGCAGATTCAATGGAGGACAAGTTGCAGGAGCTGATATCAAAGGCAGCTTGCTGGCTGAGCTTCTGCTCATCCCAGAGACATGGGTGTTGATGAAGTTCAGTCAAAGGAATTGTGTACAGTTGTTTTTAGGCTTTTGAAACCTTAAAATATTATTTTATTGTACATTTGTGGGTTAAATCTGTTTGTTGAAATATATGTGCTAGAAAATAATCAGTTTTGTGTTCCTTAAAGGAGTACATTTGAACGTTAAAAGAGATTAAAAATAGCCATGGTGTTCAGCTTTTTAAAATTTATGCATGAGAGCTAAGGTAACCCTGACCTTTTTTCCTGTACTGCTCAGGAAGTCTGCATTTGGGGAATTTTTCTCCCCACATCTGGTGCTGGTGATATAGCTTTCTAAAAAACAGAACAGACTTTTGAAATTTTAATAGACAACAAAGGACTACTATTAGCATTGCTCAAATAATAAATCCTATATGTAACTCAAGCCCAATTCAAGACCCTTGAACCACATTTCAATATTAACAGCAATTCAGTTCTCAATAATTGAAGTGGATTATCTATTCTTTCTCAGTAACTGTAATAAACACATATATTTTTTCTGAAATTTGTCTCTAAGGAGAAGTTGTCTCTTCCTTGCTAGTTATTTTCAACCCTTGAAGAATCAATTAGATTTGGAGTATAAGTACATGTAAAACCTTGATTTAATAGATGCACATTTAGCAGAGGTAAACTGTAGTAGTCTAAAGTTCCATCTGGTCACCCTTGATTAACAGGCAAGTCTGTTGCATCCAAACCAATAAGCACAAGGCAGTTAGAGTCATGATATTTATCTAAATTGTACAACATCCATTGTGATTTGGGCAATGATGTCATTACTCAAATATCCTAAATTAATACACATCACATCTGGATTGGTTTAATCATTTTTATTATGATATGATTTTGAAGAAATATAAATCAATGGGAATGGCATAGTATTGCATTTAGCAGACAACTGGGAATAGTGGACTATTAGTTTGTTAAATAAACCATATGTTTTAAAATTATATGCCAATTTAGATCATTTTTGTGACTGTGGAATCTGTCTATCCCAGGAGAGGTTAAAGTAAGACCAAACTAGTTACTGTACCCCAGTTTTAGGTAGCAAAAAACTATATTTTTTCCCCAGAAGTAGAAATTAGTTCAGAAAATTTGGTGGCAGGTATTAATAACCATCTTGTGAATAAATGTGATAAGTTTGTATTTTTGACTATGAATTTTGTTCAGGATTGTGGGAACCTTGAAATTCAGAGAAAACTCAAACTATACCTTCCTGAGGGCTCAGTTGGATGTCCTGTCTATTGCCAGGACTGTTTTGTTTATTATAGTTTATCCAAATAATACAATTGAACTTGTGGATCACAAGAATAAGATAAATCAAAGAAGCAACATTAAGTGGTACAACAATATTCCAGACATGGTTGTAGAAAATGCGGGCATTTAAAATTCAGAACTGAAATACCAAACTCTGAAATGGCTGTGAGAATATAAATGAGTTAGTCTGGTGCTTAGAAAATAGCAGTTTTAAGTGCCATGTTATCATGAGTAGCTGAAACCAAGCAACGTGCAAAACTAACAGATATGTGCAAATGTAATTTGCATGCAGGTTGTTGGAGAACTCACCTACAGATTCCCCTGTTTTGCATTCATTTACTCTTCTAGTATAGATTTTCAGCGTGAAGGCTGGAGTGCTATCTTTTAACAGTATGCAAAGATTGGATTATTTTTGAAAAGGAGCAAATTGGCGCTAAAATGTTTTCAAGGGAAAGTTTTAAAAATATCTGTTTGTAGCTTTGAGCTGTTGCCCTATTATGCATATAGTTTTCTGGAATGTGATTTTTCTGCAGTTAAGAACAAAATTACATTTGGTGAGCTTCTTTTCACATGTGTTAATTCATGTTGCAGCCCCCATAATGAGACAGCTGCTCCGGTTTAGATAACACAGTGTGGCCTTATAGGTTTGTTTGCATTGCAGAAATGGAGAACAGTCTGGTTTCACAATTAGCGGAACTAAAAGTATGTCTCCTTTCTCCCAAAAGGGATGCAGTGGATGGTATGAAATTGCTGCAGCACTGAGGTTTCATACAGTTAGGATGACCTCATTTGTTCTGCTTTATTTAATGTGTTAGTGATATACAGAAAATCGCTAAAGGAAACGTGAAGATTAAAAGACAAGGTGAAAACTGCATCTTCACATCAGTCAGTTAATACATAGCCGTGAAATGCTGGATTTTTAACATTTTAATCAAGGTAAATTAAAATTAGAACCTTAGCCCTAATCACGACCCTCAGGGCTTCTCTGTGGTCCAGCTGTCTTCCCTCACCTGGCACTGTCCAGATGCCCTGGGCTGCAATTTCATCACCAAATGTCCAAGCCTGTCAGTGATGGAAATTGTAATCCAGACATAAGTAAATATATGACAGAGGACATGGATGAGGAGGCCATCCTCGGCTCTGCTGAGAAAGCCAACTCTGTCAGTTCCCTCACAGCACTGTGGCCAGGCAAGAGACATCCCTTCGGGTTCCAGAGGTGGCCCTGACCAGCTGTGCAGGGAAGGCAGGTCCATCTGGGCTCTTTCTACTGGCTGCAGGAGAAGGGAGAAGGGAAATGGATGCAATCTTTATGGCTGTTAGGAGACCTTGGTAACCTTTTCCTTGCCAGGAATTGGCTTGTAATTAGTCTTTATGAGGTATTATAAGATTTGGGGGGGGGCAGGGGAGGTGGGAATCTTGGATAAAATGGACAGGGAAATTGCATACAAATTGTTTTCGGTAGAAAATCAAGTGTGTTGCTTTAAACCCGTTGGACAGTTTTACCATATCAGTTAATCCGAGAAACATTGAACTATTTGGTGTGCCAGCAGCCGTGGACATTGTGAGAGCTCTTTTCTAAGTTGCATCACTTGCAGGATCAGCAGGATGTGGAATCACCATCATGATGCATGCTGGCTGCTGTTTGTCACCTCAAGGTTAGCGGTGTCTGCACTCTGTGGTGTATTGTGATCTAGGAGCAGCTGTGCACAAACAGTAGTAACCTCAGAATGTGCAAAATGATCAGGTAGGTGGGAAAGGAAGGGTGGGCTGGGAATAGGTGCTTAGCAAGAGCAAAGAGGGAAGAACCAGCAGAAGGGAGAGAAATTAAAATGCAGCAACCTTGAGTTATTCTGTGTAACACCTGGAAGCAAAAATGAAAGTCAGTCTGAAAAATAAACTAAACTTATACCAAGTGTATTAGAGAACTATTTTCTTGCTTCTTGCATAAATGAAACACTTTCTAGTTGTTAACTATGGACACTTTAATTTGGAGGGAACATTGGCTATTTTTCATATTCGATACAGATTGATTCTAATTTTAAAATTAGAATTTTGAAATTGTTTCCCCAGATAGGCCTTGAATGTGATTGCTTAGAGGGAAAAAAGATAGTAATTTATAGATATTGGTACCCTAATTCTGATGTTGCATGTTTTGACATTTTGGAGAATAACAGATTATTGCAAGTAGCAGGAAGGCTGCTGTTCTCAGCTGTGTGTGTACTGGATGATGATTTGTGAGCAAGATTTTATTTGCAGGAACAAAATCCATTATCAGAAACTGATACTACTATAGAGATTTCTTTTCAGTGGTAGGGAATGCGGATGTTGCAATAGGTCTGCAAGCACAAGAAACCTTAAAAAAAAACAGTGTAATTTATCTTAGAAGTAGTCACAGATTTTTGGCCCTCGTCTCTTTCAGCAAACCACCATTTCCTTTTTAGGGGGTGGGTCCTTAGTCTTTTCTGAACAATGGGGGCCGTCATGCATGAGTACAGTTAAACCCCCAAACCTTTTTCAAAACCTTTCAGAGTATGTTGCTAGTGAAAATAATTACTTCTTCTGCCCAGTATTTTTAAATTTAAGGGTAAAGCATCAGGGCTGTAACGCTTAAGTAGATGAATTTTCTTGCTGCCAACCAATCTGCTGTCTTCTTCCCTACCCCCACCCCCACCCCCACCCCCTTCTGGAGAACAGGGTCTG
>AZIM01001841.1:57016-70608 GCA_000516915.1 Ophiophagus hannah | reverse complement strand
GAGAGAGAGAGAGAGAGAGAGAATATATGAGAATATATATAGAGAGAGAGCATATATAACATTCCGGGATTCTCGGCTATGAAATCATTATTGTTCTTGTTTTGCAGTTGGGTTGCTAATGCTAATTGAGCCATTTCACTCAGAAGCCAGATTTAAACTGCTCTGGCCTGTGATCTCCACTTTATTTGTATTCTTGAAGGGGTAGAATTGCCCATGTTTTTAAATTCATCACATGCATTACTCCTCCTGCAGTGTTAAGCTTAAAACTATTTCACCTGAATCTTTGCATGTCTGATTATTTTGTTGATTGAGCTTGTGAATGCTGGCATGTCAGATTTTGTTAAAAGAAACCATAAATGCTATTTATCTTTCCCACTCTTCTTTAAAATATGGAACTGTATTCATTTTTTTTTACACCACAACTGAGGTTCTATTAGGTACCCTCCAGACTTTTTAGTAAACCAAGAGAATGGCTTTTTTTCATAATAGGGAAACTGTGAAATACAATAAGTCCAACCCACAGACTCCACTGAGCCTTAGTAAACTAATTACTCGTTGACAGAACTATAGGCAAACCTCCCTCTTGGTATATGCAAAATAAAACAATATTTTCCTTCCAAGGCCTGAGTAATCATTAGCTTTGGTTTCTCAAACTCAGAGGGAGGATTCTGTTCTTGCTGACAGACACATATCAAGAAGCTACTTTTTAATAGTGTTGATGGAACATAACCAACAAGAAAAAGCTGTTTGGAATCACTTTTCAGCCTAAAGATGAAGCAGGTGTTCATCCAAATGATTTCCCATGTAAAATTGTTGTGCCTAACTATATCTCAAATTCTCTTTCTCTAGTATCTCTGGTTCTTCCTCTTCTGGATTCCTTCCGCTTCTATTTTTTTAAAATATACTTTTATTCTGCAATATTTGAGGGGTTGCCACAACATACATACAGGGAAAACCTAGTTGGAGAGAAAGACTTTTAAAAAGATGGAACTGTTGGTGATTTTGGGAGAGCACAATCCAGAATTTAGGGCACCAGCACAGTGAAAATCTGCCTCTGAGTTACAGCATAGTGGCACTTGCCTAGTTACAGGTTACTTGTCCCTGGTTTCTCTCCCATTGTTAGTTAGGCCTACACATACTTCCCCCTGGTCCATGCTGTGATTCTTAGAATAACACAAGACAATTCTGAAAAGGAAGATTATAAAGAATCCAGGTGGGTCAAAATGATGCCCTGCTCCTCAGGGCTCAAGGTAGAAGACCAAACAGATGTAGTTGGATCTAGATAGGCCTTTCTAGGAAGCACGTAGGACGTCTTCCTTTGGCATTGAATAATTTGTATGTGAAGATTCTCGGAGGTTTGCAGCATGAAGAAAATGTCACAGAAGCAACAGAAATTAATCAGGCCAGGCTGGATAAAAGGAAGCTGGGTGCAAAGAAAGGAAAGGGGTTTCTTTCATTATTGAGGTGTTAACTACTGAGAACGTGCATAGTTAGATCCCTGGGTTCAGTAAAAATGTTGAAAAAAGGTCTTTGCTGTTTTGCAACTATGTTTTAGAAGAATCCTTAAAGAAATCCTTCTTTCTCATCATGGAATAATATTCCAATGAACTAATTCTGCTTAAGCTTTGATGTTTTTATGCTGTCTGCCAGATTCTTCCCTTTCTTTTGGCAAGCAGTAGTACTGTGTGTCTAGCCTAAGTTTTAAAATGGTGAGGCTACCCAAGTGCCTTGAGTTCTCCCATCTTTTGCACAGGAGTGTCTGCTGTTTATGTTTAGCTCCTACTATTGTAGTAGGGCAGAAGCGGATGGAATTTGAATGAAGCAAAAGCAGATGGAAAAGTATCAGGTGTCGGACCTGGCCTAAAAAGGCCAAGACCAGAGCTGCATGAAACATCGGCTCCCCCCTCTGGGCATGGGGCTTTTTAAAGGGGAAACAACCTTGCCCTGGCACTACGTTCCCACTTGCTGTTTTGCCAAACAGAGTTTAGCCACTGTTTAGCCACTGTTAAAAGATCTTTAGTGCACAGAGCGGTTTTTGCAATTGTTTCTAACATTTCAAATTATATGACGATTTGAAGTCCCAAAGATGTTGACTGCCCCAGCTCTTGATTTTTGAGGTGCTGTTTGGCAAAAGAAGGGCAGCTCTCTCTCCCTGCTCTCAGCTGTCGACTATGACCTCAGCAGTGGGTCTGATCTTGCCTGTGGTTCCTGGTGGGCCTTCCTCTCTGTCCTATCATTTTTCAGGCAGTGGTGTGTCAAATGAGATAGCCGAATACCCCGGTCTCTTGCAGGATTTATTAATCACTGTGGGGCACGTCTTTCCTTCAGATCTGACTGAAGGAAGGAAAATGGGTCAGTGCGGATGTCGTCCCTTCCTTACCAATCTCGTTCGTAAATCAGCTTTCATTTCTTTCCCTCCCCCTCCCCCCCCCCCCTCTNNNCCCCCCCGTTTTCTGCTTCTGTCACCTACTACAAAGATGTTCCCGTGGCATAAAGAGTCTGAATAGAGATTGCCAAGCAGGCTTTTCACTCACGAGGCAAGAAGAGGCCGAACAAAACCCAGAGTGGCCCCTCTCACTCTTGCTCGCTCTCTCTCTCTCACTGGAAGATTGAAAGGATGGGGAGGTCATTGACATGCAGATGTTCCCTGCTGGAGCATTCGGACTGCTTTCATCCCTCAGGTCCAGTGAGAAACAAGCAGAAGTAGCAGAGCACTCTATATTCCCCTATATATTAACCAGTTATCACCCTGGTATATTGCCAGCAGCTCAGGCAAGATACGAGATGTTATCCCAGCACAGCCTCTTAATCTCCCTGTAAGAAATGCTGGGATCAGAGTGCTCGATTGTTCCTGGCCACCCTAATATGCTTCATGGGAGAGTTGTCCCACAGCTCCAAATCCAGCATTACTTCCTATAGATCACAGGGCCATTTGTTCAGTGCTTTGAGAAGTAAACTCGTAAGAAGCAGATTGCATTATTAGTCCATTTCTTTAGATAACTGTCCATTAGCTCCTTAGTTACACAAAAGTTTTAAGCTAGCCCAGGTTCTCTGGTTTCCCACAGGATGTCTTGTTTGGTTATGTGTGGATTGACACTGCATACAGGTTCAGAAGACTGGTTTGAAACTACAGAATGTCATCTCTTTTGCTTGTTTCTGTATAATGTTTGTCTCTGGAAGTTCTTCTCTTTCTTGGGAGTAGGAATTGATCAGTTCAGTTTACATTAAGTCTGTTCCTTACTCTAGCTTGATATAAGGCTTAAAAAAATAAACCAAAGAGCTGGAAGGAACTTTTTCATTTTTGATGAAGTGGGCCTCCCACAGAACTAAACTGCTGTCTGGAGTAAAATAATTCAGTATCTCCACTCGGAAGATCTGGACCAGTGGCAGTAAGTGTGAGAAAAATGTCAGTATTGTTCCATGCAGGTAAGTAAAGCAGAAGGACCCACAAGCCTTGCTTTCACCTCTGGTCATAAGAAGATTTCTTGTCACGGGGGCACAACAGACAACTCCCCTTCCTTTCATGGCTGTGCCATCTATCTAAGGACGTAGCCTGGCTCAGGGAGGTGAGGAAATGTTTTCACAAGCAGTTCTATAAATAAGACGTTTTCCCTAACAGTTTTATGAGCATTAGAACTGATACCTGGTTTCCTGCTTTTCTCAGTTAAAAAGGGCTAAAATAGTCTTCAGGTAATCAGGTATCCTCTAGGTGTGTTTGACTACAGGTTCCATGGTTTCTAGTCAGGAGGGATTGCAGCCTGGCCTATCTGAAGAGTCCAGTCTGGGACAGAAGCCCATTCCCTCAGAAGACGGCAGGGAAATTTGAAGCTTTGCTAAAAGAGCCCTGGAAAATAGACAAGAACCAAACAGAAAATGGCACTGGCTAACAACAAAAGGAAAGGCACAGACTAGACAAAATAGTCCAATAAGGGGGGAAATGCTAGCAAAGGGGATAAAGTGCCTGGGCAATTGCAGCTATAATCACTCTCACTTAATTGACTTGACTAAGGCTTTACAACAAAGATACAATTACTGAAATAAATCTATGAGGTTATGTATATTAATTATTCCTTATATTTCTGATTATATTGCAATAAATAAAATCTGCCCCTCACCCAAGCCCCACACCATGGTCCCTTCACTTTCCCAGGTAAGCGATTGCATTAGTTTGCCAGGTGAACGTTCTGTTCTCTGAAGACTAGAAGAATTCCTGAGCTAATTTGCACCACTCTTAACCCTACCATATATCAGTATGTGTGCAGAAGAAAATAGTGACTAGTTGAATAAAGGATTATGATGTTCCACAAAATCCAGCTATCGAGTCTTTGTAAAAGTGAAGGCTGTTGGTGTGCTTGCATTGCATTGCAAATCTGTGACTTAGCCATGAATTCTTGGGGAGCTTGGGATGTGTGTTTATGCTTTCCCTTTTGTCTCAGTTGAACACAAGGATCCTCTGCGCTGTATTTGAATGAAGCCACAGTTTTGGAGCTTCTCATTCCAGGGACGTTTGTCAGTAGTTAATGATAAGCCTGATGTGCTTTATCATCCCAAAGAAATTGCTGCCTCTTTTGGGGCATTTCGGCAGGGCTGCTTTTCCCAAATAACATTTTAGAGAGGATATTTAATTTGGGTCAAACTTGTATTGGGAGTAAACGGCTCCCAAAATTACTCAACCAATCAGAACTTTGGAGAGAGGTGTGCTGTGTGACCTCGGTGGAGACATTTGTCATATAGGGTTGTTTCCATATGAAAACTCTTTATATCACAAGAAATTGTCAAGGATGCCTTTGCTTAGCTTAGGTGGATGCCCTGACCGTGTCTAGTTTCTGTAGGAGACAAGCCTGCTTCTGGGACTCCCTCTGCCCCCGCTGTCTTTCAGTCTGGAAGCCTCGGTTGAAGCCAAACAAGGCAGTTTGTGAAGCTTCTGCCCAGCACTCGTCTTCTGAAGCTTTGGGGCCAGTCACTTTCCTGCTTTCTGACTGACTTGCAGAGGCGCAGTCACTTGTAGAGACCTTCATTGTCAGGAGGATCAAACTGCAGGGCCCCTTCTCTTGTGACGTTTGTTATTCGGAGATTTTGTGGGATAGAAAATCACTAGCCTTGCTTGCTCTCCTACCTGCTCCTTGTGTTGTTCTGATTCTGCCCGGTTGCTCTGTGATGCTGTTTGAATTCTTTATTGTCATTGTACGTATATACACAGTGTACGTACAACGAAATTCATATAACATAGTAACTGTTGAGCACCAGTTCAGGCCTCTGGAGTCTCATTCCTACCTGCGCAAGCGATTCTGGTTTCCTTTTTCTTGGAAATAGCACATTTTATTACAGAGTTCTTGCTTTTTCATTGTTGAGATTTTTCTTGTTTTCTCATTTTACTGTGTTCTGAAAAATCAAAAAAGGCACGTAAGCTTTTAATAGAAAACACATCAGAGTGGAGGGTCACCCAGTTTCAGACATTGTATGAGATAATGATGGGTGCCATTAAGGAGATTGCCTGCTCCTGCACCATAGCAACATTTCTCTCCTGGAATAATTTAGAGCTGGACTTCGCACAGTCTCTTGGTCGCCTCCTTTTCTGTTTCTTGGCTGGGTACATTTTTCTCACCATACTCTTTTGCTGAGTTAGGACTACACCCGTCTGTTAAGAACCTATAGTATTTCTAATGGTAAGGTGGGTTCAGATTTTCAGATGCTTGCCATCATTTGTAAGATAAAAATGGAAGACTTAAATAATTTCTGTTATCCTTAAAGGAAAAAACAAGAAGTTTAGAACTACCTAGGTATTCTATCAAATGTTAGTAGAAATAGATTCTGTTCTTTCCCCACAAAAAAATAATAGGAAGTAAGGGCCGCGCCTGTGCATTAATAAATTGGAGGTTTATTATTTATCCTCAGCACCAAAAAGAAAGGCTGCCTCTTTCTCCTGTGGATCCCTTCTAAGAGTAAGATGGATGGATGATTATTTTTCCATGAAGAGCCATGACTTTTTTTTTGTCCCCACTAAATTTGGGGCATCTCTAGGTTGGGCTGAGAGTGAGTTAATAATGGCTCATGATTAACCCAGGCTGAGAATGGGCTAAAACCTGGTTCAGAACTACATCTTAACCATCATCTAAGCTTTTTTTTAAGTAAGCCCAGCTTGAATTCTGTTTGATATTTATATCAACAGATATTATTATAGGTTCTGTGTTAGTCCTGCATTTAAAAAACTGTACATAAGCTGCAGGAAGGAGCTCGTTTCCACCACGTGATGCCTACTTGAGCTGTTTTGTTTTGAAAAAAACCCTCCTGTATTTGCATTATCATCATGTTGCAGAGTTTTTGTAACATTTAAGTTTCAAATTCCAAAGATGACAAAATGTGTCTTCCAATGGCACATTAAATCAGACTCAACAAGATTGGATATAGAAGACATTTTTTACACTTGAGTGTCACAAACCCTTCCTCACTAGAAATGAGAAGAGGGAAAGTTTAAGAATGAGAACTAGAAGAGAACCTGTCTGCCTTACGAGGCTGTTTGTGTTATTCCCAGGCGTTTGTCCTGTGCGTTCCCTTAGTGTTTCTGGTGCAGAGATAAGAGAAGGTACGTTGCCAATCTGTAAGCTGAATGCGTGTTTGCTGGTATTCTAATAAAGTACTCTCTTGCTCAAACTGTAACATACACAGACGTCTGTAGGATTAGATTCTTTTGGAGAATTGTGTTAATCTGCCGGGCCTCGTTTGTGAGATTGATTTACCCAGCAAATCCAGAGACCAGAAAATGTGAGAGATTGTAACCAATCATAGGAGCATTTTTTCTTTTGCTTGGTCCTGGTCACTAAGATGCTTCTTTGGTCAGAGTTATTATGGAGATAGTTTTAACTGTATAATGAAGAATATTTTGCAGTAATTTTCGTGTGTGTGTGTGTGTGTGTGTGTGTGTGTGTGTGTGTGTTCTAAATGACTTCACCAATAAACATGAATAAACTATGTGGATCAAAAACTAAAAAAAATTCTGTTTGTATCATACGTTTCCATTCCGATTGACCATAAAAACTACATTTTGAAATGCTTAGTTATTGTGTGCAAGTCATGCTCTTCGGTAGGTGGAAGGTAATAGGATGCAAATGTTCATTCCCCCTTGCCTTTCTCTTTCCTTGCAAGATAAGACAATCTGGGCTGCAGCTTGTTCAGTCTCAACCAGCATTTGAATTGGAGGCCTCTGTGGGTGTGTCTGCTGTCCCTGGTGAGGCATTCTGGCCCTTCCCTTGTGCAGAAGCACACAGCCGTTTTACGCTTAGGAGGCTTGCTCGTGGGGCAGTGAAGAAATGCCCTGGTGGTGACCCTTTTAGAAAAGAATAACTGGCTGCATTAAATCAGCTGCAGTTTTTGTTTGGACCAGTCCGGCCTTTGACAGTGAGACCCTCCAGATCTAACGGGCTGTTCTTAGTCTCAGAAAGATTGCCCCTCCTCGATCGAATGAGATGCAGTGAAATCCAGACACGCCTCTTTTGTTCCAGTTGCTCTCATGCATTTACCTTAGCCCATGTTAATAATTGCCAGAATGTACTTTTGTGCCCATTATTTGATTTTTCTTCCTCGTGATGCACAAAAGGAGATAATGAAATCAATTTGCTCACTTCATAGGTCCATGAAGTTGGCTTGAGCCATGTTGCCAGGAGACAGTTGGGCCAGGCTGCTTCCAGGGCTGGGGTTTGTACAGTCAGCTCCGAGGCGGCAGGTCCTGCTGCCCTGGACAGGCAGCGTTCACAAGAGGGAGACGCTCCTTGGATCAGGAGAAAGTAGTTTACAAAAACAGCCAGAATTAGGAGACAAGATTAAGAAATGAAAAGAACAACCTTTAGAAGCTTATAATGCTCTTTGAAATTGACACTACAAAAGTTAGCGTAAAAACAGCCCTTCTTAGCAATCAAATGGCCATTCGGGATAAATAATAAAAACGTACAAGGGCTCACCCAAAAGCTGACAGGAAAAGGGAAAGCACTGGGCCTGGAGGATGAAGTGGTTGAGAAACTTCCCGGAGCAGCTGATGATGTACAAGGAAGAAAAGCTGCAGCCCTTTGTGAACTCTGGCTCTGCATCCCAGCACGAGAACCTTTAATCTGGGCACCCCTGAGACTCTAGAAGAGCCCAATGAAGAATACAGTCAGCTCCAGCAACGGCAGAGCTCCCTTTGGGGTAGAAGGAGGCTCAGAGATCTGGGAACGGCTCTCACAGAGCCAGCCACACTATTTCAGCCCCACCTTCCTTGCAGGACAGATGTGAGAATCAAATGCCCAGTAGAGAAAATGGAAGTCTAGCCTGTTCCTGGCTCCTTAGAGAAAGGATGAGTTCCAAACACTATGCATGTATTTCAGGGAGTCATTCCATTCAATTCTGTTGGGGAATACTCTTGGCCCTAGCAGTTATGGCATCTTGATTCAAAAAGAATTTGCCAGAAGTCTTGATAAAGATCTTCCAGTGCAATTATGTGTTTTATTTACTGTCAAGCTAGTTGGCATCAATCTGGAGAATCATTTAGTACACAAGGTTGTTACCTAGCCTGCCCAGTCTCTTCATGGAAAGAGTAATTTGCTGTGGACTAAGCAAAAGGTTGTGTCTTATAGGCAACTCTTATTTCAGAGATTTAGAAATACTGCTGCTTCTTGTTGTTGTTGTAATCATTTAAAATGGTTATTAAAATGGAAAAGTCAACATTAAAATGGTCTGTCTTGACACCCTTCTTAATTCAAACAAAAAGATGAGGGTCAAGTCTTCCCAAATCAACCAGGGCTTTGGAAGTCTCCAGGGGCATCATGTGAACTCTTGCAAGCTTCTGAAGGCTTTGGAAGCCACACATGAAGAGGCTGCAGGAGCTGCCCTGGGTGGGCTAGGCAGCCTCCCCACAGCAGGAGAGAAATGCCTGAAGGGAAGTGGTGCATGGCAGTTCTTTGGGAGCACTGGGTGGCGGGAGGGAGAGGGGGCAAGCATGCTGTTCCCCGAGGCTTGTGCGCCTGGGAAAGCACCCAAGGCAGTACTTGGGAGTCACAGCACGGGCACTAGAGCTGGAGCAGAGGCCTGGGGCAGTGGCAGCTGGCTGTGACTGCTGAAGACTCTGGGCCTCTACTGTACTTTAGCCCAGCTCAGAGCTGCCAAATGCCACAATGCAGGACTGGACTGTGATGGCTGTGACTTTACACAACATTGCAGCATACCCCCAGCTTATGTGTGGCCTGTGCCAGCCTCCCAGGGCGCTCTGCTTAATGACCATAATGGGGAATTTGAATTATTTTATTTAAAACATGTCCATCTTTTTAGGTAGAAAATATTCAAAAGAGAGTAGCAATATTCTAAGTAAACAAATTTTAAATAAAATAATTAAGCTGCAGCTAAATTAGTTCTGTTTTTCATTGCCTGGCTGTCTGTGAGAAAATTCAGCAGACTGACTCACTAGCTGAAAAGCCGGTCTTATGAATGCAAAAATTCTGGAATTTTCAGTGTTGAGAGATTGAGTAGTGACATACTTTCTTTGTGATGAAGCATCTTTCCAGAATATGAAGACATTTGGAGTTTATATTTAGCATGAACCTTGTGGTTCTGGTAATCCCCTAATATTTCTCTGTTTAATTTTGAATGGCCCCTGCAACCTCTTTAAATGAGCTCTAAGGCTGATGCCTTCATGCTGATGAATCAGCAGAACTAGTTGCTGTTGGACTGGTACAATCTCACTGGCAGAGCAGGAGAATCATGAAGGCAGAGACAGGACTTTAGATCAGTCATTATTACGTTGGTTTTCTTTCTTTTAGGTTAAAGAAAGTCTACAAAGGCATCGCCATTCAGGAGATAAATTTGAGAGTGTTATGCTTGTAAAGGTAAAACATATGCAGTCACACTTATTCTCAATAGAAGAGAATATTTAAACTCAGGATTTAAATGTGGAGTCTTTAGTGCTCTCTGAGCTTGGTTGTTTGCTTGCAGATGTTGCGTTACCCAACTAGAGAACATCATCAGTGTAAGTGAGTGCGGGTTTGCACCCTATTTATATACAGTAGCTTGCCCTGCTAGTGTTGTTGGTGTAGTGCCTTGAATAAGGTATTGTTTTCTGCTTTATTGTTTGTCTGGTGTTAATCCCTGCTCGAGAGCCAGTTTGGTGTAGTGATGAAGGCATTGGACTAGAAACGAAGAGACCCTGGGTCCCAATCCTGCCTTAGGCACAAAGCCAGCTGGCTGCCCTTGGGCCAGTCCCTTTCTCTCAGACCTAGGAAGGAGCCAGTGGCAAACCACTTCTGAAAAACCTTGCCAAGCAAACTGCAGGGATTTGTCCAGGCAACCTGTGAGAAGAGGACATAATTGAATAATAGGGGGGGGGATTTTTTTCCCCTTATTTGGGTGTTGGCTGGTGGAAAGGATGTGTTTTTATTTCCTTAGCTTGTTTTGTTGCCTCTTTTGAATGGTGTATAAATGTGGTTTATGTGTGTATTGATGGCTGATTTGGCTGATGCCAAGCTTCTAGGAATTCCCTCGTGGTTTCGGATTAGGTTGATCTCATTGTTTCCCAGTTGAAACTATGGTTGAACTGAGTCCATGTATGATTAAACTGAGGAGTTTTCATGGTGTCCTACTATGTAGGGCAGGCAGGCAGGCAGGCAGGAGACTAATAAAGTGCATCCATAAACACTAACTAGCAGTCAGATAAATCTATTTTTGTACCACAGCAGCATGCCCCTTTTTGTTAACACATTTCCTGTTTTGTTAAATATTACACGCTTTTCTAAAGCACCTACTTTTTGCTGTAGTTCTGGGTGATAGAAAGGACTTCATATAGAGCAGGCATGGAAATATCCCCATCTCTTTGCTGCTATATTAGTCAAGCTTGGATTAGGCTAGTTTGAAGTAACTTGATAAGTTCATAATACTTTTCATCTTACCCTTTGAATTCAGACTGGAGAAGAATGAAAGAGAATTTGTTTCTGTGCCTTTACTGTATTCACATAGGGCAGTTAAAATTTTTTACAGTGCTATGTGAGGAAGGAAGCTTCCCTGGACTTCCAATATTTGAGGAAACCTAATGAGAACACTGAGGGAAGTATGGTGCGGTCCTTCCCCATCATTCTAAAAGGTTCTGCTTTTTGCAAAAGTCTAGAAGTGCCAGCAGGTTCTTTAATGATCTCATTGCCTAATGAAAAATTATTCTTCTCTTGTAGGGCTACTGCTGCATTAAGTTCTTTATTTGATACTTGGGGGTGAAACAAACTCATTAAGATTCTAAGTTTGTTTCAGAGTAGTTCAAAAAATACTAATCCTCATTATTATTCTTTATTAAATGTATATGCTGCCTGATTCCAAATGATTTGGGGAGGGGTTTACAGATAAAACTTTTAAAAAATACAACAATAGACAAAAATGAAGAGTGAAAATGGGAAGAATGATCAAAAAACAAGATGAGAAATTGGATTTTCTAGATGAGTGTGCAAATTAAGCAGGAGAAACATCATAATAAATAGAAGAAGTTATACTGGAATGTCACACCGAGCTTCACTTACCTTTTCCTTTGCTCTTTATACCAGAAAGTGAACAGAAGCATTAATGACAAATGCACACCAGGTTTCTGCCTTGACAGTTACACTTGGTTCTGCATCGTTCACAGAAGTCTACATATATTTGTTTAAAATTTACTGTACCCGGTAGTCTGCGTGCTTGTTACTTAATCATCCTTTTACTTATTCTCGGTATCAATTAAAACTATATAATGCTATGTGTTCCCAAGAAGGAATGGAGAAATTCAAGAAAAACTATTGTAGCCTGAAAACAACAAAATGGTTGGGTGTTCTTTTCGGTGCACAATGGAGTTGCCAGGGTTTGCTTCCCTCGATGGTGTCAAATAGAACCCATTTTGCCTCCGAACAGCCTTAAGAGCGGCCTCGTCCACGGCGCAGACCATTAGGCTGGGAACCTGGGCGGTAATTGAATGTTCTCCCCTGGAAGCTTGTAAGTGATTGGTGGAGCTGGGAGCAAAGGAAAAAAACAGGCCTTTCTGAACCTGGCAGAGATTGCTGGCTCCCCAATAACGGGCATAAAACCATGGACCTCTTTATGTTTTGGGGGAGGGGGGCTGTGCAGGCCGGCCTCCTGCTGCAGCAATTCTCCCACTGTTGTACTGGCCCAATCCCCTTGGCATATTGGGCTGTTCTGGTCTGGATGCCCTCAACCAGTACAGATCAGGAACCCTAACCTTCCCCAGCTCTTGTGGGTTTTAAGTAAAATCCCAGGGGGATGGAAGTTGGTAGCAGTTAAATTAATTCAGTGTTGGAGTTCACTTGCAGGTTCTGCTCCTGAAGTGCTTGGACTGCAGTTCCTCTGACTAGTGTCAGCAGAACCTCCAGAATGAAGTTGCAACCTAGGAAGGCCTTAAAAGCTACTGTAGCTTCATGTCCAAAGAGGATTTTGATTCCATTCTTTTCGTTCAAAAGCTCCGGTCATTAGATGTTAATTTAATGTAAAAAATAAAGGCTCCTTTGACTCCAATTAGACTCCCAAGGCATCAGTGGAGTAAGTGGGGCAGAAGTGATTTTCTGGTGCCTTTTTCCAAGATGTCTTGAGTCAGCTCTCCTGCCTGAGCTTTCCTGGAGGACTCCATCCAGATGGTAGCTAGGCTTCAAGCTGTTTAGGTACCAGTCCCATCCAAAGGAGGAGCCTGTCCTGGGTAGGAATGGCAAAGGTTCTTTCCAGAAGTGTCTCTTCAGAAAAAAATATTATCTAAATTCCTATATTTTTTGGTACACAACCAAAACTAATAACACTGTGGTAGGACAGATTTTTGATGGAAGCCATATTGTTTCTATGATGTTATAATCTGAGAATAATCAAATCGACATCTGAATGTTAGGCAAATTTCTGAAATCTAGTAAGCCAAACTAAAATTTGAAGCATGCCTCTTCCCTCCCTCCCTCCCTCCCTCCGGTCAAACCTTTATTATGGCCTCTAGGCCCGAGAGGTCCTTTAAATAAGTGTACAAGCACCTTGGATACAAAATTTGACTATTAAATGGAAAAAAATATGGATTCTTAAAAGCAGCTGGCCCAGAAGCGGGGCTTGGACTAGAGAACCCGTATTTCTGGGTTTGAAGCCATACTTCCAAGACCAGAGGTTCAGGCTTCTCATTTGCCTAAGGACTGAAGTCTGATCAAATTAAAAAAGCATGTAATTATCACCGAGCATTTGATTTCGCATCCCATGGGTGCAGGAAGAAGAGATAGAGCTAAAATGCCTGGAGATGTTACAGCAGCTTGTAATAACTTGTTTGTGTCATGCATTATTTCAAACTTTACTTACTTTATATGGCTTTACCTTACTTTAATAGGCTTTTCATCCCAGAGGATCCAGAGTAGTTTAAAAAAGCCTTGAAACCACAAAAAAGCAACAGTGCTTAACAGTACCATAAACATTGAAAACAAAGCTCATTTTAAAACAAACAATATTCAGACTTCAAGGCCGCTCACTTCCACAGATGCTGGACTGAGCACACACACCTCAGCTGGCCGCAGCCGAGGAAGAGCTGCTGCTCAGAGAAAGGGAAGTTTTCCGGAAGTTTTCACAACCGTTTGCATTTTGCA
>AZIM01001841.1:38158-50097 GCA_000516915.1 Ophiophagus hannah | reverse complement strand
CGAAGTGACCAGTGCATGAGATATAAAATCAAACTTTATATGGTTGAAATCCAAAAGAGCCAGACTAGATTATCTGCCATCGTGGTTGGGGTGATAATGTGACCTGTTTAATCCCATCCCAAAGGTGTCTGCAGAATGAATAATTCATCAAAATGGTGACATAGGTGTTTTGTGTAAGCTGTGCCCTTTTTTGCGTGTGTGTGTCTCAAACATCACAATGCTGCCTAAAAGTAGACATGAGTCTTCACTATTGATGTTGTTTTTTCAAATTGTAGCTTGTTTTATTCTGCTTTTATTTTGCTTTTAATTGTTAGCCACCCAAAGTTATATATGGGATAGGCAGTATATACATTTATTAAATTAATTAATTGTGGGGATGAGACTCCCTCTAACATGAGGTTCAGTTTACCCATAAAGAATTAATTTTTCTTAATAGATCTCCCTACTTTTTCCATGAACTATTTAATCTCTGTTCAAAACCTGCTAAATTAGTGGATGTTACCACACCCATTATTGAAATGTAGATAATGCTTTGCCTTGCTATCCTTTTAATAATATTTATTTCAAAAGGATACCCTGGCAAACTGCTCACCAGTTTGAAGTTGCTTCCAAAAATTGTAGTTTCATTAAGTGGAGAAAATAGAAGATGGGATGAGTAATTTTGATTTCAGAAAGGATTCCGTGTAATTTGTTTCCCAAGATGTTGAGAGCATGAGGAATTTTCATTCACTGAAGGCCGTTTCTAAACAACAGCAATATGGGAATTGGGTACTGTGAGTTATACAGACTTTGTATATCCTCCCCTTACTAGAGAGATTGCCAGGGAGGGCAGACAATTCTCATGTAGGCTTTCTCCTCCAGGATTCAAACCCAGCTATTACGCGTGCAGTGGCAAAATTCTGTGTTGCTGCAGTGTCTACTAGAAAAAAATTGGTTACACAATTATAGCTGTCAATTTGTGCCACTTTTTGGAGATAGAACAATCTTTGGAAAGTGATATTTACGTGCATACTTATTGGCTCTCCACTTATACAAACCAGGGACTGCCCCTAACTGTTTGAGAACATGTATTTTCTTAACAGGGATGTTTTTATCCACTATTAATGTATTACGATGTGTCAGTACTTTCTTATATATATTGTAAATAGTGATGTCTATTGCTGGTCTAAGACCATAATAAAGTTCTATTCTATCCCGGGAATTGTAACTTTGGATATGAGAATAGGAATAGGAGTAGAGGAGGCAGGACAGGAGAGCAGGTCCTGCAGGTCTTCTGGTCCAGGTCTTCTGGTCCAACCCCCTGCTCAGGCAGGAGACCCTCCTCCTCCATTGCAGGCAAAGGGTTGTCCAGCCTCTTCTTAAAATTTCCCCTGTTGGAGAATTCACAACTTCTGGAGGCAAGTTATTTAGCACAATTTAGGATAATCGTTCTTGTTGCTGTCACTCTGTGATTCTTAGCCTGGAGCTTTTTAAACGCGTTATTAATTTATGAAATCATGGCTTCGGGTATTTAATAGAGACTGCTGCTTTTTTTGAGATATATATGCCCATCCTTACGTATCATCTGAGCGTTAATGACATATCAGTCTCTATTCTAAGGCAGTGTAGAAGTATTTTCAAACCAGCTGATTGGGTCATCTAACAGTCAGGAAACTCTTAAATGTGTTTAGAAAATATTAAGTAGTGAATAGTTCCTGAGGATAACTAATAGTTATTGGGCACTCTGCTTCAGAAACCTTTTGTATTGTAGTGTTTATCCCTAATGTGTTTCTGAAGCTGTTGACTTAAGTGTTTGAGTCACAAGTTTTCTTTAAAAAAAAAAAAAACCACCTCCAGGTAACTGATCTAGATACCTAGTTCATTATAGCAAGATGTCTCTAACCTAACGAGGTTTGGAAACTCTTTTTAAGGCCTTCTAAAATAGCAACCTGCTTGCAATCCAAAGTGAGTCAATAAATCAGGATTTAAAAAAAAGCACAAGCATTTTTAATGTGCTTAGTTCAATCTGTTCTCTGCAATGGAATGTGCCAATTTTAACCCTGGATAATGAACATTTTTCTAACTGCACTTCCCATGATGCAAAAATTGGTGCATACTGTTATTGGAAAAATGCAATCCTTTACCTTTGTTCCATTGCTACTAATGTTGATGGGATTTCATCTAAGGGGGAGCCTTTAGGTCGACCCTGGCAGTGGGCCGTGCAGATTCTCTCTGGATCAGAGAGCTTGTACGTAGCCTGCAAGCCAGCTCTCCTGGGGCTCTTCAATGGTCGCCTCATTACCGGAATGCTCTCCCCAGGAGTTCTGCCTTTGCCGCATGAGGCAGAAGTGGTTTATTTTCCCAGATATTTTAATAAGGCCCTTGATTTTTTAAAAAATGCTTCTTTTTAAAATAGTTTTGTTTTATTATGGCTCCCCCCTCCCAATATTATGCATTTTAGTGATAGTGTTTGAATATTTTTTGTTTTAAAAATTCCTCTGAATGTAGTTTGTTGTAAGCTGTTTTGAGAAAACATGGCTTTAAATAAAACAAAGCAAATTTAAAAGCAATCCCTGTTCAAGCCCACTTCATCTCTGCAAGCACCCAGCTAAAAAACCAGAAGGCCCAGTGCAGACTGTCAACTTCAGCTCTTTCTGCTTCTCGTATAACTACTTAGAACCTCGTGTTTATTTTGAATTTGTGCAAAATGTAGTTGGAATAGTTGGCCAGTAGTTACACTGCTGAACACAAGCATCGATATAGAAGACATTTAGTAAGTGCACCTAATAATCAGACAGTTTTCAAAACATTCTCCATCCGCAGCAGGGAGCAGGGCAGCTAAGCAGCCTCCAACATCCCACCTTAAAGCCATAGAGAATCAGTACAGGTAGTGCTGGGCAGTTGTGCATGTGCAAACCTCAGCATACATGTAAAGCTTTCTTAAAAAACATATCCCCTTTCTTTTTTGTTACTTTAGACACGCACCAATGGGCTATTGTGCGGGCATAGATACCATTTTAAAGGTAACCATTAGATCATCTGCACAGAGTCCCTGCATTTGCTCCCCTTTCTTCTCATCCATCAGTTGTGATGGATCTTGATGCCTACAGAGACTTCCTTGCTTGGCCAGTGGAGGAGGGGGAGTCCCTCTGCTTGTGCTGTGGGTTCTCAACACACCTTTATACTCTTTCTTGGACCCCAGAGAGGGGCCTGTGCAGCTCTCCCGACAGCCCTGGGGTGCAGAACTGCAGGTGGTCTATGGGCAGCACTGGTGCCCTGCCCTGCGCTCCAAAGGCCCCTCCTCTGAGATCGCAAAAGAGCAGCCCAGAGAAACTCGTGAGCCACATTGGGCAGGTGGGGAGACTCTCTCCACCAGGAAGAGGGGGGTGGGGTGGAGCAGTGGAAGCAGATCGTGCAGACAATCTCTGCCAAAGAAGGGGGCTGATCAGCCCCTTGCTTCCCGGGGTTGACCCCATCAGCATGGCCCAGTCGCCAGTGTTTTGAGACCATTTTGCAAAGGGTAAAAAAATACCACAGAGTAGCACCTTGAAGTCAGAGGTTTGACAGCCATCTTGCAGCTGCCATGAGCTCGGGGAATGTGCAGACAAGCGTACACTTTTTGGTGGACATTTTTGCAAACATGAGGGCTTTTGTGAAAATCCTAATTTTCCTGTCTCTTTTCTAGGATAAAGATAAAGTTTCTCTAACCAAGACTCCAAAATTGGACCGGAGTGATGGTGGCAAAGAAGTGAAGGAGAGAGCTACAAAACGGAAATTACCTTTCACTGTTGGAACAAATGGAGATCAAAAAGATTCAGATACAGGCAAGAATATACAATATGATATTATTTAAAATTGGTCTCAAAATTGAGTGTTTTTGGACAAAGGTCAAGTCTCTAAAAAAGATGCGGAGAAACCACATTCAATAGCAAATCTACACCCATTTTGATAGGCACTTATTCTTGATGCAGACCCCTTTTAATCCTCTCTCAAATAAAACACTTTACTTCTCTTTTTCTGTATTTTTCTGGTCTGTCAATTTGTATCTTTTTAGGAGTGCCAAAAAATTAAGCTATGCCGTTTTTGATATAAAACATATAATCTTCAGATTATCGTTTTACAAGCATAATCTCTCTGCCACCTATCTTTTAGCCCTTTGTGATGAATATTCATACAGAAATGGTGAAATGAGTGCGGTGTGTAGAGTGTCACCTGTTTTATTCTGTCATACGCTGAGAAGCCACAGTTGGCCCTGAGCACCGTTCAGTAGCTAAATGTGTCCCACAGATGGCAGCTTGGCTTCCCATAATGCACCCCCTTGATTGGAATTTAGCTGTCTGCCTCTGCATTTCCAAAGGCCTGAGCCCCCTGCCCCATCTTCAAAAGTGCAAAATGTGCTTCTAAGTCTATCAAAAGTGAGAGTTGAAATGTTTCACTGGTCGGTGTTTCGTATTAGTTTTCCTCTGGGTCCTTAATGACTAGAACATCCCCTTGTACTAAGAAGAAAAGGCATTTTTAAATTCCAGTGGTTCAGGAAGCAATGCAAATGGCAAATCGTATCTGTGGTAAAATAAAAGAACAAATGGATATGAAACCTGGAGCTTGATAGAAGAAGTTTGGCTGCCTGAGGATAGCAACCCAGTGCCTGGTTTAGTGTGGATAGAGGATTACTGTGATGTTGCCTGAGAATCCAGCTACGATCAGCATCATTTTCATTGTGTAATTAGTTGGCAGGAGACACCATGATCCTTAAATATTAACCCAAATCATAAACTGCTTATGGTTTTAGGTAATGGTATGAAATGGGAATAGGAGTAGGGCTTTCTGTTGTTTGTTTTTCTTGTTTATGATTGTATGGCTAAAAATTTCATGATGACGTAATAGCTTCTGAAATACAGTTTTGCAGGCTCAGGAGCACTTGCTAGATTTTAGTCTAAGTGATAATTCTCTTCTTGGGGTTTCAAATGTAGAACTACTAGTTCAGCTGACTGCTTTGTTCTTTATAATTCTAATTCTATTCTAATTCTAATAGTTCTAATGCCCATGCAAGTCAAGACAATAGTAGTATCTGGTGAGAAGGTATGGAAGAGAACTTCTCTTTCCTGACCTCCGAGTATTGCACTTCTTAGGCTATTGTGCTTTTACATTTCCCAGCAAAATCAGCTAGAAACAACTGGCTTATTTTTCTCCCATTCTCTGCAGCTTATTCTGCATATGATTATGTCTGCTACATCCAGGACAGAATGAAACAAACAAACAAAAAATCAGAGGTTGGGAACATATTTTAGAAACTCTCTTACTTCTGCAGCCTCCAGCAACCCTTCAGCCTGTACTGAAGGGAAGGCCTGGAGCTCTTCCAGGTCCACAATGGGTACTCTTTGTGCTTTAAATCCGGTAAGGGAGAGGCCTTATCAGCAGAAGGAGGCAGCCCTGCCTTTGAGGAGAGCTGGCGGGTGGGGAGGCGACCTCCACAGCCATTCCTCAGCAGATGCAGCTTCCCCAGATTCAGCATCTACTCTGGTGGGCTGCTGCTTTTCTTGGCTTCTAGTTGAGTCAGAGAGATGCCCAGGAGATGCCAGAAAACTCTGCTTGATTCGTGGGCTTTCTTCCTGTAAAGGCGTATCACGTCCTGCGGTTTGTTTGTTTTTTGCTCTCTTGTTTTGGGGAGGCTTGCAGGTGGCCTTTGAAACGCTGAGGCACCCCAAGTGGGGGTGCTGTTCAGGCTACTGGAGAACGTGACCATGGCTTTAGAGGGGTGCAAATGTTCAGACTGGAAGCGGGTAGTGGTGCTTTAGACCCAGCACATGGTCCCACTCTCTGCAACGGCTGGTTTCTCTTCAAGACACCGTGCCTTTTCCTGGGCTGGCACAGCGGTCCACAGGCCGAGGAAAGCAATGGTTCATAAGGTGGTGACAGGGCTCTGACAAATCATCATCCTCTGTTATCAGCTTCTTAATGCCTCAACTCAACTGGTTGCTAGACCTGCCTGGCTTCCGTGTGAACCCCAGAAAAATAAACATGTTTGTAATTGAGTGATGACAAGCACATCTCGAAGTCTCTCCTGTTTGGGAAGAAAGGCCTTTGGCCCTAAAATATTCACGGGGCCTCCATTCGGCATTCTTAAAGCTGAGGCCTCATCTGCACCATCGACTTTCACAGAGCTTTTCCAAAAGTTGCCAGTCAGTTCGATTTTTTAATGTAGCAGAACAAGGAAAGTACGGTAATCTGGGAATGATCCCATTCATTCATTTCATTATTTTCAGTTTATCTAAGTTCTACCTATTATTTTGTCACCACTTCTCCTTACATGCACGCGCGCGCACACACACACACACACACTGTTATATCATTCAAAAGCTACATTTGGCCCAAGCCTCAAGAAAGTTATGCACTCCAAATCCAACAAAACTTAATAGATTTCCTGAATGAATGAACGAATGAGAAAAGCTGGAGTTATGGAGCAGCAAATGTCATCTTTCCTAGATGCCTTAGAAATACTTTCTGCTTGCAGCGTGAAAGCTGTTTCCAAAAAGGCCAGGAAGGAAACAACATGTTTTGCTGGTGGTTTGCACCTTTGCTTCAGAAGGACAAATCTGTCCTGCTAAGTCCACAGGATGAGCAGCAAAAGTTAAGTGCTGGTTTTCCTTTCTCCTAAAATGGGAAGCGCCAAGGAATTCAGCCTGAGCTGGCTGAGAAGATTATTACATCTAGTTAACACTATGAAAACTTCATTTTCACTAATAAAACAGAGGCATCTCAACTTTATGATGTCCTTTTGCTTTCCAGAATGTCTAGAAACTGCTTAGATAAAGCATCAGTTTAACACTCTGCTGAAGTGGGGAGGGACTCCTTTCCCCTATTTGAAATCAAATGTAGGGACTTCAAAAGAATCTCCGACAGGATCGGCATTCTGGGGTGCCAGCCTTAAGGGCTGTTCAAGGTCCCTTGTTTTCTCCCGCTGCTCCCCCAATAAAGAAGGGCTGGCAGGGCAGGAAGCATCACCCCCGGGGTTTCTCCCCCACCTGGCCAGCTTGCTCAACCTTTCTACCACCTTCCCTGCCTTGTTCAGCTCTGGCCTGCCCAGCCTCCCCGTCTGCCTCCCTGGCTGGTGCCACTCCTGGGTTCCTCTCATCTGATCTTTGCACACCTTTCTCCCTCACCTGGAACTGGGAGGGAAGAATATTCATTGTTTAAGGAAGGCAGCAAGTGCTGGCCAGATTGCATAAACAAATGGAGAGGTTATAATAGGAGCCGCCCAGGCAAAACTGTTGTCTGTGCAAAAACATTTGCTAAACTGGGGTCTGTTACACCAAGGATTTACTCTCAATTGTTTTTCCAAAGCGGTTGGGGGGCGTGTGTTGCTGATCATGACAGTGGAAGAATATAAAAAGCTGCTTTGCAGGTTATGGCCTGAAAAATTGAAAAAGCAAAAGCTAAAAGCTAGGAAGAATTTCATTTGCTAATGTGTGCGCTACAGCCCTAGCTTTGCTACTAAATACCGGGGCTATTTTCTTCTAGTGTGTTTACCTCTTTCTTTCTGTATCAAGCCACACTCTCAGTGGAGGAGGAAAGAAAGACCAGACCGGTCTCTGCCTTCGCTTGAGCTGGCCCTCCAGGAGGGGGGGAGCACCTGGGGTCTTTCCCCTCAGGGCAGAATGCTCTCGGCAGGTTTGGGGAAGTCAGACGTGGCTATTTTGGAGCAGAGGGGAATGCAGCACTTGTTCTCAAGCGCAACTCAAGATCTGACAGTCGGTGATCCTAAGTAAGATCACCGTCTGGAGTGAAAACTCTGGAGGAGGAAACCTTCAGAAAGCAAAACAGAATGTGGCCATCTTAGTTGGAGGTTGATCATTAACCTTCCTTTTCAACTGTCCTTCCAGCAGCTGCAGATTCCACCCAGGCCTTAAGCTGCTCTCTTTGAAATTGCCCAGCTGCTGTCTCCCCCCACCCTTTACCCTTTAGCCTGTATTCTGCAGCTTCTCTGTGGATCCCTGTTTCAAGCGGAAGGTTTGCCAGAGGGGCCGGGTCTTGCTGCGAGATAGTGGCGTTGTCTGGAACAATATAGCTGACTCGAGAATAATATTCAGCGTGTGCTTTTAGAAGTCCAGAGTTGTGCCTGGGACTAAAGTGAACATGCAGGCTGGGAGGTGGGGAAAAATGGACTCAAGCTTGTCCTTCACATATGGACAGGGATGGCTTTCATCATGGAGGCTGCTAGCTCTGGGAAAGAAGGAGAGGATTCAACACGGGTCTACGACAGCTTGCCACGGCTAACTCACCGCAGGCAACTTGCCATGGCCAAATCACCGTGGAATAACTTGCTGCGGGACAAGAGTTACACTAATATTGAAGAAATAGTCAAATAGAATCATTAAGGTAAAGGTTCCTCTGGCACCTACGTGCTGGTCGTTTCCTGCTCTAGGGGGCGGTGCTCATCTCCGTTACAAAGCCAAAGAAGAGCCAGAGCTGTCCGGAGACAACTCCGTGGTCATGTGGCAGGCAGGACTAAACGCCAAAGGCGCACGAAGCACTGTTACCTTTCCACCAAGGGGGTCCCTATTTTTCTACTTGTATTTTTATGTACTTTCGAACTGCTAAGTTGGCAGAAGATAGAATCATTAAAGGATGCCAAAGGAGGACAAAATAAAATATGGACGACAAAACTTAAAATTATTTTAAAAATTATTTTAAATAATTAAATTGGATTGTTGAATTGTCCTGCAGCGAGTTGCCCCATGGCTGCGGTGAATTGGCTGTGGCGAGTTGCCCCATTCTGATCAAGACATGCCTGGCCTGTTCTGCTACCGGGGGGGCGGGGTGGAATGGGGCTTAACATGGTTTGTTTCTAAACCAAGGTTTGTAATTTGGGAGGGTGGAGATGGTAACCATGTCTATAATTGCTGCAGATAAGAGTGGAGGTTGCTTTTTTAGATAGCTTTTCTTTCTTTTCTCTTTTGCTGCATTTCATTTTTTATATATTTTTCTTTTTTCTATCTTTTAAAGTTCTTAATCTTGTGTAAAATTCTCTTTTAAAAAAATTATATTTAAAAACATGGTTTGCTTCTCTTAGATAGCTAACCGTTCAGGGAAAACGTATATAGCAATAGCACTTTGACTTATATACTGCTTTATAGTGCTTTACAGCCCTCTCAAAGCGGTTTACAGAGTCAGCATCTTGCCCCCAACAATTTGGGTCCTCATTTACTATACACTGTACCAAAAAGTGGCTTAAATTCTCAATAACTATGAAGGAGCTGCCTTCCTCTGATGGTCTCTGTGAGGAAGCCTTCCATCCTATGAGGTAGCTTCAGACTGTGGCTGCCTTTACTGCACAGGAGGCATTTTAAGCCCTGGCTTTGCACCCTTGGGGAAAAGTCATGCAAAGCCGGAGCTGATTCCCTTACAAAGGGGGATTTTGAATGCAAAATGGAATTTTATATTACAGAATTTGAGAGTGGCAAAGAACGAACTCCAGATGGTGAGAGAGGTCTTGCTTCTTTCGGTCTTCAGTGCTGCTGGGCTAGCAAGCATGATCGGAAGTAAAACAGGCTTGACGATTGTGCTATGAAGGCAGAAGCCAGGAATTCTTGCTCCAGTTTGGCCCCGTTCTATTCCCACCCACCCCCACCCCCCAGAAGGGAGCATCACAAAAAAGGGGGTGAATAAGTATATACATCATGCATTTCTTGGTCCTTTCAAATAATAATTAAATGCCTCTTCTGGATTAGAAGCCTTAGACATCCATGATTGCACTTACTTTTACAGTTAGAAAGTTTGTGTGTGCTTGGTTTTTTGCTTCTAAAGGCAAGGAGTATATGTGACTATTTGAGAACTTCCCCAGAAATTCTGATGAGACAGAAGGCGGATATATGCAATCTAGAACATTCATTCCCTGCGACAGGTTTTAAAATAGACTTCAATGTTTTAGGAGCAGAAACCTGAAGGAAAGATTTTCACATATTCACACTGGTACATCATGCATGGAAAGATACTCTGTCTAGTTGCAAGAGGAACTTGTGTGCCTTCTGGGTGGAAAGATAGGCTATGAATGGAATAATAATGAAGAATAATTAAGTGCACGGGAGCTAATTTCTTCCAGGCCACACAAGCTCATAAAAAGATCATCAAAGCTGATGACAATATTTTTATGCCATGCCTCTCCTGAGCTACTCCGCCGAAAGTGAGGTCACGTCTACCACCCAGCACCCTCAGGTGTAAAAACTACAATACCCAAGCAACAATATGCCCCTTAATTGAAGTGTTGGCCTCTCTGGTTTCAAAAATGCTTTGGAGGAAGAAGGCCATGTTGGAGGGGACCACTTGGTTTCTCATCTGATTATGACTTGGTGTCCTCTGTGCTGATCGCTACCCACATTTCTGATGCTGATTAGGGAGTTTGCAGTGCTTGATGAATGAGAGGGTTTCGCATCTCCTTTGACTGCCATTCCCCCACCCACCACCAAAGGTGTTCAGTCTGGCACCTGAAGGGGAAGGGTATTTTTGTTTCCATCTGGGGGTTTTACTGATAGTTGTGAGCGGCCTAGAATCATTATACAAAATAGGTGGCTATATAAGTTCTGTCAGCAAGGAAGCATCTTTGGCTTGTTGATAATAGGTTGAACTGGCTTCTTTGGGAAGAAGTTTTATTAGTCACTAGCTGGTTAATTGTGCGGAGAATCATGAGAAGCAGGTTGCTGGCTGGTTGAGAAACATTTTGGTGTGTGGGAGTCTCACATGTGTTTTTCGTTGCTGACTTCAGTGTCACCCACTCAATCATTGACTCAGGTGGGACTGTCCTGCCCAGCCCTTTCTTCATTGTGCTGGGCTTTAAAAAAGGAAAAGGAACAAAAAGTTAAAAGGTGGTTCTTACATAGCAACTGGAGAGAATTAATTGAATATTTGAGACGCCCCTTTTTAGGCTACCCTCCATGATGCTAACTGAGTACTTAAGACCAGACTCCATCACCCACAGACACCAGGGCACAAAATATCCTGCCCTTCCTTGGCACGGTGGCACTGAGAAGCTGGCTGTGGGAGGGAAAAGCTGCCTGCTCCCCAGAGTCTGGGGGACTTCCTTTTTGAAGTCTGAGAGGAGGATGTGGTAGTGGTAGTGGTGGTGGTTATTATGTCGTTAACATGGCCTCTTTGTTGTTAATAGTTACCCTTGTAAGAATGTTGAATATTTCTCAACTTCTCACTTTTGGAAAGGGATCAGAAATGATTTTTGTTTTTATTTCCTAATGGGCAACAGTAGGCCTAAAAAAAATACCTCAGATTTCCTGGTAATGAGTTGAATTTGTAGGAACCTGAGCAGGGATAGGAAACATTCCACAAAGCAATTGAATGACCATGTTTCTGCTTTTATTTCAGCCATGACAAATAATCCAGATTTTGAAAAGCGTATCCAAGCATTCAGAATAGTTTTAGGCAACGTTTCTTCAGGGAATGTCTTTGTCTCCAGTTGTTGGTCCACACTGTTGGTGGATGAGACCAGGTTCCTGGTGTAGTTTCATATCCCAGAGAAGTATTTTTTCAGCCGCAGGATCAGAGCGATATTTGGCCAGCCACTTCTACTTCCATCTGACACACTCTGTGTCCATCATCACCTCTAGTTGTCGATGCTTGAAAACCCTTGAAATTATTGCTGCTTATGTCTAAAGCTGCTGGTTCAGTTTTCTTGAGACAAAATATTTGAAGAGCCTTTTAATGAGAATGAAATTGGGCACCCTAGGAAAACTGTGCGACTGAGAAATCTTTGAGAAGCCCTGGAGCTGTGCTCACTTTTTCTCTGGGCCTTAAACTGAATGGCCCAGGAGCTTTAGGCTCTGTGTTTAAATAATATCACTTTTGTAGTCTGCCTATGCAAAGAATGCAGTCTCTTTATTATGTGATGGGAATGTTGGTGTGTGTTCATTATAGTTTACATTAGGATTTGCTACTATGTCTTATTCCCCCCCCCC
>AZIM01001840.1:117744-131274 GCA_000516915.1 Ophiophagus hannah | reverse complement strand
GACAAGCAGCAGCAGGGGGGCCCCTTCGATGGCCGCCGTTTGGGGGCTTGGATGCGCTTGGTTGCCTGTCGGGGGGCGGACGGGACCGCCGCCTTGGGCTTAGCGGGTGGCTCAAAGTCCGGGTCCGGTGAAGGGAGCAGGAGGTGGGCTGGGCTCCCTTCTCTGCGGGGCCTCTTGCTTTGAACCAGCCAGGGGCCTTCCTTGCCCTGGAGGCGGTTTTAACAAGCAAGGAGGGGAATCTTAAAACCGCCCAGAGTTAATCTGGTTTTATATCCTCCCCGCTCACTTGCTGGATACCAAGGGAGGAGTGGCCGCTTCCAGATCCCTGAATGTGTAGGTACCAAAGGAAGCCCACTTTCACAAATGGGGGGGGGGTCTCTCACCTGAATGAACTTTGAGCCCAGCCTTTCCTCCTACACACCCCTTACTAAAGCTTCTAGCTTTGGGAACGCCAAGCACAGCTTCTCCTCGCCCCACCTTCTCCCTAGATTTCGATGATGATGGCACTCTAGATAAGAAGGACTTGGAGAAATTGGTGAACTCCCTGACGGGAGAAGGGGAAGACAGCAGGCTGAGCTTGTTGGAGATGGAGCAGCTCATCCAGAATGTGAGTGCTTGGGGGGGGGGGGGGAAAACCNNACACATCAGGACAGGAGGGCTAGCCGGAAAGGGCACAGCCAACTCTGACCCACAATTCCCCCTCCCTGTTTGGGCAGATCTTGGAGGAATCGGATATTGACAAAGATGGGACCATCAACCTCTCCGAGTTCCAGCATATAATTTCCCGCTCTCCAGACTTCACCAGGTAACTCCGTTTTTCTTGGGTTGAGTTTTGGCTGAATCAGTTGTTTCGGGAGGGATGGTTGTGCTTTAGAGGGAACCTGGTCAACCTCTGATAACCAAGTCCTATATTTTTCTTCCAGCTCCTTCAAGATCGTGCTGTGATTCTTTTCTTCCCCAACTTGCTAGAAGATTCCACATCTCAGAAAGTGGCTCATTTTTCTCAGAGCACACAGGAAGCCAAAGTAGCTGTACCCCATCTAGCTCTTAGAGCCACTTAAACCATGGCCTTACAGGCATCTCCACCAGCTGGTGCTTCTATAGGGAGGGCTGGGGCAAGGACACAGGGAGCTGTGGCTGGTATTCTTTGCTCCTGCCTCCCTTGGCAGTTCTGTGCAATGGCTTGGGGTGGCAAGGGCAAATTGTGATGTCGCTCCTGGTGCTTTCTGCTTTCTCGTGGAGCAACGGACCCTCTTCCAATTAAACCCTGCTGGGCGTATTGGGAGGTCCGACTCACTGGACCATTTTTCTTGCTTTCTGAGTGGTGGGGGAGAGCATCAGCCATTAGCCAGCCTCTTGAGTTTGATGAATACAGTCATGACATGACTTTGTCTGATTTCTACACTTTGCTAAATAAAACTCAACAAACTCACTCATGTTCCTCCATCTTTATTTCACTTTCCAAAGAACCAGCTCATCTATATCACTCCCAGCACAGCAGAAGGTGCCCAATTCTGCCTTTGAAAGAGTGGAGAACAGAAAAACAGCTGTTTTGCTGCCTTCCCAGTCACTTCAACCCCCTCACGTGGGGGGAAGCTGACCGGAGTAGGACTGCAGGAGCCCCATCCAGTCCTTGGCCAACAGCTGTAGCAGCTGCCAAGCTCACTTCCCTCTGGGAGCCCAAAGCAGCGCACAAAGGTCCCTGCTTCTGAGGGGGCAAGAAACTTTCCCTGCAGGAATCCTGGCGGGTCCTCTTGGGCGTTTAACACAAGGTGTTAAACCTTGTGGGGACTTGGCCTTTTCACAAAGCAGCCACACCAGTTGGTAGAACAGGCCAAGGGAGGTGGTCACAGACCACAAACAATGATCAGATAATCAACCCAATCACAGAAGGACCCAAAGCCAAGCCCCCTGCTAGGGCAACTGCACTTGAGTTCCCAGGGAAGAGATCTGCCGGGAGAAAATGGCTTCCCCTTCTTTAGGCCAGCCCAAACATTTAGTAACGGGGCAACTGTTCAGCTAAGTACCAGCTAAGGTTTCAAGGGCAGCATAGGAACTGTTTCAATGGCTTCACCCACACACGATCCAAGAGTCCTGGATCACAACTCTTCCCTTCCCTGGAAGGCAAGGTATCAAGCCTATGTGAAACAGACAGGTCATGAAAGGTTTTGCGGTGGAGAGCCTGTCAAATCTCAGGAGACCAGTTTTTGAAACGGGCTCCTTTTATGAGCTGGCTGTAGCTTCTGTTGTTCTGGGGGACAGCCCTGAAGGATGCTCCCCGGTACTTTCTGGATATCCCCTATTACCCACTCCCTTCCCCAAGACCACGTCTCTGGTTTTACACACAAAGAAATCCACACGGGGGAGTTTTTCTGACATGAAAGGCTCCCCCATTTTCCTCCCTAGTGCACAGTTCATTGGAAGTCAGACCAACGTATCTCCCAGGCTCTCCTTCCCAAAGACAGGATGCTCCACCAGAGTGTCTCCTTTCACAGGCGTCTTCCAGGAGGGTCTTCGGTACCACACAAGTTACCCTCCCAGCAACGGTCCCTCCCACACAGGCCAAAGAAACAGGAGCCAGGTGCCCACAGACCCTGAGGAAGCCCACAGGCAAGTTGTCCCATTCCGTCCCCTCCTGGCAGTGCTTGTAAGGGCGGACCGCTTGAGCTGAAGGGCGGCTGCACCTGGTTTGTACACCTGGAGGCCACCCGTAGGTGGCACAATTGCCAACTGCCATGCAGGAACCCCGCCGCAGAGCTAAGAGTGCCTGGCCCCATTCCCCGACTGAGTGGGGCTACCCTTCTTCCTCTGCCCGAGTATGGTGGCACCAGAAGACTCCGCCCTGCTCCTTTCCAGCCCACAGAATGGCACCTCTTGGGGAAGGTCACACAACTGAGTCCTGGATCTCAGAGCCAAGGCGAACCCGAGGACGCTGGGCAGGACCCAACACCTCCACAAAAGTCTTGGATATATTAAGTGGTCGCTGATCAGACTCCAGAAAAGCCACGCGTGGGCAGGCCAAGGACCCGTGCCCAGGCGTGCTTGCCACGAGACTCTCGCGCAGAGCCTGATAGCCCTTGTGGTCTGCCAGAGCACCAGGCACGTTCAAGCCACCAAGGGGAGGCGCATTCTCAGCGGGCAGGGCCTCTCTGTCCTGCGATGTCCGGGGATGGGACCAGCTGCACCGGCCTTCCTTGAGGCAGACCTTCAGGCTGACCTGGTGCTTGTGCAGCATGAAAAGGACCAGCAGCGTCACGGCAATGCTGAAGAGCCCACACATCACAAGGAACTCGGCCCAGTAGGTCCTGCCCTCCAACAGCACCGCGACGTTCTCTCCCGAGATGCTCCTGGAGGTGCTGAGGGTCTTCAGGGGGTCTTGGGCAGGCACTAGCTTGGCCCAGAGGCCTGGGTCCACAGTCACACAGTAGCTCGCCATCAACTGCTGGAAGCTGCCCTCATGAGACCAGCATTCGTAGTGCCCCACCTCAGCTGGGCTCCCCACCAGCAGCAGCTCTCCCTTGGGCAGCACCAGGAAGGTGGAGCCCAGAGCAGCCCCGTTGTGCACCCAGTGCCGGGAAGCCAGGTTGGACAGCAGTGGGCAGGGCAGCAGCCTCACCGTGTTGGGCTGGAGTACCACCTGCTGACACTGGGGTGGCTCTCCTGTGGGAGAGAGAGAGAGAGTGCCTGTCAGATCCGGCTGTGGCCTTCTCAATGGCTAACTTGGTTCCAGCACAGGAGACACCAGTCCCTGCCCGATGCTCTTTGGCTTCAGAGCCAGGAGGGCAGGGCCGGTCCCGCTCCCCTCCTTCCCCCAACTTTCAAAGCCGAACCCCAGCAAGCCTGACCTGCAGAATGGCCAAGTTCCACACCACTGGTCTGGCAAAGCTGGCTGGTCTCAGCCCCTTCGATGTCCTGAACCCAGGTCCTGGTGGGGGAAACAGGGTGAGGCCTGGGGGAAAGGAGGAGCAGGAGGGGTACCCCGAGGACCATGGGCCCCTGTCAGTGCACCACGTGAAGGACAGGAGAAGAGAATGGGGGAAAGAAGGGGGCTGGTCCCCTTAGGCCAAGTGGTCGGGCAGCAGGGGCAGCAGGGGCAGCAGGGGCTGGGGGTTGGAAGCCAGCCTGTGGCCGGATCCGGGAAGCACTCACGCTGGCTGGAGTGGCCCAGGGCTGGGGAAGAGCAGCTGACAGGCCCCTCCACCCCAGGCACAGTAAGGGTCTCCGGCCAGGACACACTCTCCACAGCTGCGATACAGGCTGCAATTGGCCACGGGCACCTGTGCCAGGGCATCATACGAGGCGGCATAGACCAGACCCTGCGGGGAGAACAGGAAAGGCTCCAGCAGGAGCACCACGGGGCATCCATACCCAAGGACACTGGAAGGGGCAGGGCCACACTTCCTCTGCCATCCCCACCAGGGCACAAGCATTGCCCTGGCATCAGGAGAGACGCCTCTGCTGTGATTAGGTGTGTGGGGGGCTTCGGTCCTATAGCCAGCGGCTCCCGCCTCTGAGCAGGGACCTGGAAAGGCATCCTCCCCAAGTAGAGGAAGGGGCAGCGGCAGCAGCTGCCTGGCTGGCCCTGTTCCAGAAACCCTGATCCAAACACCTGGCCCTGAGGCCAGCCGGCTGGCTGCTCCTCTCACACAAAGAACTGGGGCCAGGGGTCGCCCGGTCTCCCCTTGGCCTCTGCTCTTGCCTGGGTGGAGTCCAGCAGCAGCTCCAGCACAGGTTGCTCTGCAGGGAAGAGCTGGACCTCCTCAATGATGCGGACTCCTCGCCTCGTGATCACCGCCTTATGCAGGTGGCCGTCATCTACAAGACACAAGAGGTGCCTGGTGAGAGTCCCATGGGCTGCCCCCAGGCCCCCCTTTCCTCCCTCCCTGCGAGAAGGCCCGCCCACCATCTGAGCTCCGAGAAGATGGGAAAGGCCCCAGTTCAGGTTTGGGTCCAGCGTCAGCCCCTCTGCTGTCTTCCTTGGCTGGCACCGAGCCGTCGTTCCTTCAGATTCCATATCCGCCAACTCACCCGGTCCCCACACAAAGCCCTTTCTATGCTGACGTGACGAGCCTGAAGCGGTGGCCATGCCAAGGCGGCAGCGGCAGCAACAGAACAAATGGACCTGGCTTCTCTGCCCACCTGTGCCCAGGAACAAGACGTCATAGGTTTGCTGCAGACTCCGGACACGCTGCACGCTGAGCTGCCGGTAACGGAAGCGGGGCTGCACAAGGAGGGCCTGGCTCCGCACCGCCCCATTCATGAGGAAGTGGTCCTTGAGGTAGTTCAGGACCCGGTCCGGCATCTGCAGCGAAGAGCTGATCTTCATCTGGCGGGTCTTGCGGTTGATGCACTGGGGAGAGCAGGAACGCACTGGGGAGCCCTGGCACAGGGGACCTCCAGCAGAGCCCCCCCACCCTGATTTCTCCGAGGAGAAGACCAAGAGGTTCTGGAGATCCTCTTTGGCCCGCTGCTCTGCGAGGCTCCTACCGTTCAACTGTTTCAACCCAGTGTCCCAACAGGGACTTCCTGGGGAAGGAGGTTTGCTTGCTTTCTCTCAGAAAGAAGGGGGAAAAAAGGCTAGAATTTGGGGACTGCTAAAAGTTTACCCCAAAAGCAAAAGGTAGGAGCAGCACAGGAATGTACAAAGTTTGTAGTTCAACTCTTGTTTTTAAAAGATGCTGCTAAGAGGTCTAGATGCTCACACAATTATTCTGCCAATGCCTACAGGCGAAGACAAGCATTCGCACACCTGTGGCAAAAAAGCAGAGCAGCCCCAGCCGCTGGGAATTCCAGAGCGGGCTCACTTGCCCTTGACAGCTGCCGGGGGCCTGGCTGGCTTACTGGAATGGGATGGGGAAGAGTAAAAGTCTACCGCACCAGCAATCTGAATGGTGGGTGAAGGAAAGCTGCAGTTTCCTTTGCATTTCAGATGGCCCCGGGCCCCCTCCCCCTCCTGGAATTTGCTTAGACAATCCTTGGAGTTTGGCCTAGACAATGAGCACCCCGAAATCAGAATCTCAGAACAAAAGAGTTGGAAGGGACCTCGGAGGTCTTCTAGTCCAGCCCCCTGCTCAAATAAGAGACTCTATGCCATTGCAGACATGTGACTGTCCAAGTCTCTTCTTAAAAGCTCCAGGGGTGGAGTACCCACCACTTCTGAAGGCAACTGTTCCACTGGGTAATTGAGAGAACAGTTAGAAATTTTCTCCTTAGGTCTAAGTTGCTTCTCTTCTATCCGCAAGCAACAGCTAAATTCTAGGCTCTCTGCTCAAGCCACCCAGTCTCACTGTTGTTTGGACTCAATAATGGAAGTGTATTTATAAGATTTTACCTATTCTCAAGTCTATTTGATCGCTTTGGCTTTTATGATCTAAAACGATCAAGTAGATTGGAGAATACATAAAATCTTGTCCTGCAATCAAATGTTTGTTCATTCAAGCTGGCAGTAAAAGATTTCAATTCACTTATGGTGCAGTTGTTAGGCACAACTGTCACCTGACTCTGACTTGCAACTTCCTCCCGGTTTCCCTGTTGACTTTGCTTGTGCGAAGCTGTCTGTGAAGGTGACAAATTGTGTGAGTAATGACATGCGTGAAAGACCTTCGGAGACAGGAAAGGATGCTCCCTAGGGAAGAGTCCCCTAAGAGAGGGCTAGCCCACAGCAGCAAAATGGGGGGTGGGGGGAGAAAGGCTCAGGAGAGACCCTCCCCAGGTTTTTGCACTATAAAGGAGATGGCAGAGGAGCCATAATTTCAGATTTGCAAGATTGATGTCAGCCTTTCCAGACAGACAGGAAACGCGGCCAGAAAAGCTAACTCTACTTAACTGTACAGCTACGCTACAGAACCCTGCAAGTCCCTCTGTCTCCCACACACCATTTCATGTGACCTGGGACACTGGTGACCACTTAGCATCAGCTGCCAAGTGCCGGAAGAGCAACCACTTGCTCCGGAGATGCTGCAACAGCCACAACTTCAAGGACCAGTCATAAATTTTTTTTTACGGTGTCGCCGTAACTTCCAGTGTTCACTGAATAAGCAATTGGTAAGCGCAAACTGTCTGTCCATATCTGTGTGTGTGTGTGTGTGTGTGTGTGTGTGTCTATACGCAGAGCAATCAGTATTGTTTTGTTCAGATTTGATGGTCTGCCGTAGTCGTAATCTAAGGAAAAGGGCTGGAGGAGGAGAAGATGAAGAGGGATGGGAAGCCACTTACTGCTCCGGGACGGGGTTCTGGCACAGGATGGACGTCTGTGTACCACTGTTGTGTCTCCCGGTTGACCTCTTTGTAGAGCCCATCAAAGGCTTCCTTCACATCGGAGATGGAGAAGGCACACACCGCTGCTGCCCCAGGGCCTTTCCCATCCCTGGCAGAGACGGGCAGGAAAGGCAGCATGGGCCATGGGTGCCCAGAGAACCCCCTCTCCCACCCACATTCGCCTGCATGTTGGGCCTTCGTCAGGATGTGCCCCTCCGCCTAGCCCAGCACCCTCTGTGGGTGCTTGGTGCCAGTCCCCCCAAGACTCACCACTGAGAGGTAAAGACCCCGTAGAAGACCGTCTCTGGCCAGCCATCGCCTGACGTCAACACAAACATGTCCTGAAGCACGTTGAAGAAGAAGCCATCCTCTGGGTGGGAACAGAGCAGCTGAGCCTTCAGGAAGGTTGTCCATCGTCGCTGGAGAACACGCTCTCCACCCAGGTCACCCTGGGGTGGGGGGAGGAGGAGGAGGAAGGAAGCCAGGGGGAAGAGAAGCAGGCTCGCCAAAGGCTGCCACTCCTTCTGTGCCTCCCTTTCCCTCGGACACACAGATCACCTCTGAAGGGCCCCTCAGCCACTGAGCTTGGCCCCTCCAGCCCCTGGGAAACTCTGGCCCCCACACGCAGGACAGGGGGATGAGGAAACAATGGCAGCTGCCGGGACCTGCCCATGCCGAGGGCCAGGGCTGTGCAGCCTGGACACCAGATCCTGAGGAAGCTAGGCAGAGGAAGGCAGGACGGATTTTTGTGCCTAACAGCCACTTGCTCTTTTTCAGAGGAGAAGGCATTCATCACGCTGGGAGGGGATCTTCTCCACTTGGCCTTGGGATCACTCAGCAGACAGAGGGCTCCCCTCCTCTACCTGGTCCCATCAGGAGAGGAAGGTGAACCGGGCACCACACAGACCCTCCCACCAGGTCGACTCGGGGGTCTCTCGGCTCCCCCTCCAGGGCTGCACTCCCCTGCCAACCTGAAGGGGCCTGGCAAGAGGAGCAACGGCCACTTCATCTGCTGACCACCCACTGACTTTGAGAGAAATGCCCATTCTGGGGGAGCCCCAGAGCTGCCTGAGGAGCTGGCAACCTCCCCCAATTGGGTTCTGAAAGGACTCGGTCCTTCTTCTGCACGCCGGAGTCAGCTTCTCCTGGAAGGCCTCTGGGAAAGCAAGGGGGTCTCCCAGCTGCCTTGCAGCACTGAGGGTTTGCCAGCCAGCCCAGGACACCACAGCCAGCTTGGCACTGCGGAGGGCAAAAGGGGACAAGTGGCACAAGCAGATTCTGGCTTCCCCCCTCCACGCCCCTCACCTTGCACACACGTGCAACGCGGGACACAACAGTGTCTTCAAAGAAGTCAAACTCCTTGCCGGTTTCACTGAAGAAGAAGTAGATCTTGCCATCATCTTCCTCCTCCGGGCTGCTGCTCTCCTTCAGGAAGGCTGAGCCCACAAAGAACGGCTCTGCCCAAGATAAAGACGACGGGTCGGACTTGCCTGCCCCTTCTTTTTCTCCACTTCCTTCAAGGGCCCCAGGAAAAACTGGGGGAGGGGGGAGCTGCACAGACGAAGCTGCTATTCCTGCTGCCCCAGGGCTTCAGCCAGCCAGTGCTGGGGGAGCCCTTCAGAGCAATGCCAGTCTCTGGGCATGTACTCCGTTGGCAGAAGTAGGTAGAGTGGTGGAGCCTCCTCCTTCCCCCTCCCCTCTCTTACTCCTTTGGGAAGAACCTTCCCCCAGAGAGAACTCAGCTGCCTGAATACTCTATTTGGCCAAGTGGGATTAGACACACAAGGAATTTGTCTCTGGTGCTCTAGTGTACATGCAAAACAACAGAATGATGATAATAATATCAACAAGAGGGGGGATTAAAGAAGATAAATAATAATACTACAGCCATACTACATGCGTAAATACACACAGGCATTAGACAGAAGTAGGTGTTCAGCAGAGTGATGGCACGAGGGGGAAAACCTGCCTGTGTGTGCCTGGTTGCTTTGGCAGGCAATAGCAACATCCCGAGGGGAGGAGTTGAAACAGTTGAAGTCCAGGATGTGGGGGGGCTGCAGATGTTTTCTCAGCCCTCTTCCTGGCTTATGGAGTACACAGATCCTCCATGGAAGGCAGGTTCTTTCTCCATTGGAGTTTGTACCTGACCTGTTTGGTTGCTGTACCCGAACCAGTCAGTTACAGAAGTACAAATGCCAGACTCAATCATTCTTCTGTAGAAATTGTTCTCAGCAGCTCTTTGGGCAGTCTGAGCTTCCTGAGTTGATGCAGGAAGGACATTCTTTGTTCTGCCTGTTTAATGATGGTTCTAATGTTAGGTGTCCATTTCAAATCCTGAGAGATTCTAGAAGCCAAAAATGTGAAGGACTCTACCGCCGATACTATGCTGTTGAACACAGTAACAGGTGGTAAAACAGAAAGGCTCCTCCCAAAATCCTCTCTCATCTCTACAGTTTTAAGCATGATCAGCTCCAGATTCTTCCAGCTGCACCACAGGGCCAGTTGCTCAACCTCCCCTCTCTGTGCAGACTCAGCACCATCTCAAATGAGACCAATGACTGTTATATCATCTGCCAACTTCACTACTTTGACAGAGAGATCCTTAGAGATGCAGTCATTGACACAGAGAGAGAATAATGGAGAGAGCACACAGCTCATTGTCCGGGTGCTTGATGTGGTTTTCCCTAGCTCCACCTGTTGCTTCCTATCTCTCAAAAAGCTGATAGTCCACCTAGAAGTATGAACAGGCACAGCGAGCTGAATCAGTTTAGAGTGAAGAATTTCTGGAATGATGGTACTGAATGCCTAAGATCCGAACCTGGTCCCTGGGAATTCAAGACGTTGCAAGCTCCCCATCATAAACAGAGACTTGGAAATGTCTCAGCTGAACAACTTCCAACAGGTTTGTTCCTAATATGCACAAGCAGGTTCTGCAAAGTGGCGTCTTTGGCATTAGCTACCTGGCCAAAACAACACATGAACATATGTGGGAAGGGGAGACCCACATCACCCCATGCAAATTCAAAACTGCTATAATTATATGTTTTAATCTGGCTTCTTTTTAATTTCATTTAATTTCATGTTTATACTTCATGTTTTAGGTACAATTTTCTGACAGGATACTAAGGGCAGCTTAAAAAAATAGATGAAGCAATGTAACAATGTTGTAAACATGTGACTACAATAAAATGAAGGGCAATCAGCAGTAACACGAATCCAGCAACTGCCCAAGAAATAATTTGCTCAAATCCGAGAACCTTCATGGACTGCCCAGGTTGGCCTCATGGCAAGAGCTGAGAGCTCAGGACTCCAACTAGTAAACAGTCACAGGTTGCCCTGGTGGTGACTGGTCCACGCCTGGCCAAGGTCACCTCAGAGCTGCCCCATGCAGAGGAGCCAGTGAGCAGAGACCTCAACAGCCAACATCAGAGTCCAAGGTTACTGGAAGGCAAGGACCTCCAAGTCCACCACGCTCTGCTCCGTGCTTGTCCACCCTGACTGGCAGGGCTGTCATCTGTCAACAAATGTGAACTCCTCCTCCCCCGGGTGCCACCACCATCGCCCTCCTCCTCCTCCTCCTCCTCCTTCCATCCACTCATCACATACCCTGCAACCAGTTGAGGGAACTTTCTGTCTTGATGGGCGGACGGCTGCCAAGGCTGCGGAAGATGGTGGGCTCATTGCCCTGAAACTTGCTTACGGTGCCCGTATACAGTTCACCATCTGAAAGAAAGCAAAGCAGCCATTTTAGGGCCATGGGAAGCTTTCTGCCTGCTCCACCTGGACCTCCCCCCCCCAAATATTGTCCACGGCCAATGAGCCCAGGGGAGGTCATCCCTCCTTGCAGGAAGCAGGCCCTCTCCCTCCACCCAAAGGTGCCCAGGGTGGCCTCTTTGAGACCCCCAAAGCTTCTTACCAACCATGATGGCTGTAGATCTGTACTCCGGGTCGAAGGGGCAGCGTCCCTTCCCGTCCTCCAGCAAGAGCTGCCCCGAAGGGTCTCGCTGCAGCTGGAAGCCTGGCAGGCTCTGCAAGGGAGAGGGCAATGACTGGTGAGCCCCCCATAGGAAAGGGCAGAACCACAAGCCCCACCAGCCAGCCTGAGCTGGCCAACTCTGCACAGCCCCATTTTCAATCCGTCCTCCTTCCTGCAAGGCCCAGCACTGCAAACAGGTCTTCCATGCAATTTCTGTTTTGGGGAAGGCCCTGGATGCAAATTCTAGCAGGAAGCCCATATGAGTAGGTTGCAGAGCCAGGCAGACCCAGCAGCTGTGCCCACCCACTCCACAGCGGGCAAGGGGGGGCGCTGTCCAGAATGTGGCTTCAGGCTGGGTCTTCCCACCATTTTGCAAGGAGAGGGTTTGATCCTGCACAAGGCTGTTGTCAGGCACAAAAACTCACACATGTTCTGCCTGTAATACAGGAGTCTCCCCAGCCTGGCAGCCTCTCTAGGGAACAACTGAGATGAGGTTCCAAGGAATTTAGGGAGAGTTGCTTTGGGTCCTTTAGCAGTTGCACGCAGCAACTCCAGACTAGTTCTGTACTTGATCCCCCTTCCCTGGCAGGCTGGGTGGTTCCCAAGAGCTGTCGAGGGCAGCTGTGAAAACCTTCACCAGGGACTCACTTCAGCCTGGGGCTAAAACATGCCTCATTCTGAAGATTATTATTGTAAGCTAGATTAAAGACATGCAACATCTGGAGGGGGGCAGTCAGAACTCTGTTAATGCATGATAGGCAGGACAAGCATAATAAGGAAACTGCTCTGATTTAAATAAAGTTAGCCTCATTATTCTGCTCCACAAAACATTCTACAACTAGTGATGGCCTCAGGCTATACCTTGCTAAGCCAAAGGAGAAGAACAAGGAGGGCTGGAGGGGGGAGGGGAGGTTGGGATGTTCCTCACAATGTAGGTGCAGGTGGGGCTGAAGGCGCTGGTCCCACAGGTGTACAGGTGGGTCTCGTTCAGCTGCAGAAGGACCTTGATGTAGTTGTGGCAGTCTCTCTGCAGAGGGAGGGAGGGAGGGAGAGAAGGCGGCTGCATTCAGGACCAGCCGGCCACAGGCAGCTCCTGCTGGGTTTGGGCTGCTCTGGCTGCCCTGGGAGGAAGAGGCAACGTTCAGATGGGTCCCAGACTCCCAGCGGAATTGGGCCCTGCTCTTCTCACCAGAGTTTATTCCCCCAACTGACATTACCCACCTGAGGGTCCTTGCCCTTGAAGATGCACTGCTGTTTCTTTTCGTCCTCAGCGTGCCAGATGAGCTGCAGGAAGGAAAGCAGGCTGCCATCACTCACCTGGCCTCTCCAGGAGGGCTGCTGCTCTCCGATCCTTTTCTTGTAGCGCTCCTGGCTGCTTCCTTGAGCTACCGACTCACCGGTGCTCCCCTCAAACCTCACCAAGCAATGCCAGTCGCAGGCTAATTGGCATGCTCAATTTCAGGTCCAGACATTAAGAAGGAAGCAGCCCCGGGGCCAGCCACCAACCCAATCTGTTCTTGTTTGTACAGGCACCTGCTGGAGGCGAAACCACAACCAGACCCTTCTCGTCACCCTCAGCTTTTCAAATATGGTGGCCGCATAATGAGATGGCAGACAAGGGAAGCCACCCAGCTGAAGGTTGGGAGGGAAGAGCGTTCTCACCTCTACCAATGCGGCACGGATGCTTCTTCCAGCGTGAGGCTGCTAGTTAGGACCCTTTCTGACTACCCCTCTGAAGCAGGGAAGGAGACCCAGAGACCAGGGCACCTGGACTGACCTGCTGGTGCTGGGGCCCAGGAGAGAAGGCCCTGGTGTTCAGAGCAAGAAGCATCTCGCGGGCACCAATGTACAAGATCCGGCCATCTGGGCTCAGCATCATTGTGGTGTAGTTGGCGACTCCAGGCATCTGAAAGTTGCTCCACAGCCGTCTCCGGGGAGAATCTAGGGTTGCAAAAATGGGAGGCAGGAGGAGAGATGACCCTGAGTGGATGCGGTGCCCCAGGCAGCCTCCTGGGCATCTAGCCTGCCAACAGTGACAGAGGCTACAGGACCACATGCCTGTTTCCAACCAACAGCGGGTAGCATTGTTTCCATTGCAATTTACATCTGTTTGACATTCAAGAAGCTACTGCACAAATCGAGCATCACATTCAGAGGTGAGCAAGCTCTGTACCACATACTTACACATATTTACAGGAACGTCTCCTTCCGGCCTCATGATCCGATCGCCCGGTACGCTCCCACAGACAGGCCCTCCTGGGGATACCGTCTACCGGCCAATGCCGGTTGGCTGCCCC
>AZIM01001838.1:416274-428995 GCA_000516915.1 Ophiophagus hannah | reverse complement strand
ATACTCTTAATCTAACCACTTTATTTTTCCATTCCTTATCTTTTTATTCCCTGGTTTTTATCTTTAATCCAATTGTACCATTTTTCCCAAACTCTACTATATTTTGAGTTTTTGATTCCAATCTTAAGAGGCTCTGGGAATAAATAGGTTAAATAACTTACTGGCAAACAGTTTTAACCCAACCCAGACTTTTCTACCTATCCATATCTTTTATAATTTGCCTTGGGGGCATGCGGAGATTTGAAACATATTGTGAAGGCATACATATTTGTAAGTGGGATTCCATATATAAAGGGTGGAATTAGCATCATGACACAACTTTATCCATATTATTTTAAGACAGTCAGTTTGCTGTGAGCATCTGTGTAAATCCTACTAAACTTTTATTCACATTTATATAGCCACCTATCTCACAAAAAAGTAACTCTGGATGGCATACAATAACTATTCATATTCATAACTATTCCAATTCAAAATATTACAGCTTTCTTCTAAACTTACATTTTTATTTGGAAGAACCATCATACAGTTGTCAAAATATATTTAAAAAACTATTAGTTGGTTGATTTTTAGTTAGGGTTTCCAACTCTTCCCTTTGACACACTATTCTTTTCTAAGCAAAAGTGTAGATGATACACTTAATCTTCATTCCTCTTGGGAAATTGTGCTTACTGGGTCAGCAGCTAGGGGAATAGAATCATTAGTTTTGACTTGCAAGAGAAAGCTTTATCAACTGAAACTCATTGGAAGATTTTTTTTTTAAATTAAGCATCTTAATTTTATTATGTGCAGCTGAAATATAGAACTGGTATTTGATTTACTGCTTTATAAAATGAATAAGATATGAGTTACCTATGAAGTAACATTTTAATCTTATGATTCATTAATTCCCTTACTATTCAATTCCTGATACAAACCTAAAATGAAAAGGATGACATTATTTAAAAAGTTAAACTGTGGTTAATATGACTCAGTTTCTCTACATATGAAATATAGCAATATTCAGTAATACCTCAATACATTAAATGATATTGTATCAGAAACAAATCAAACCATGTTAAGTATTGTAGTAAATTGTTAATGTAGGAGTAGGCTGTAATAGCAGATTACTAAATTTAATGTAATGGTTTAGATCCAGATGTGTATGTGTACATGCTTCATGAGCACTTCTGTACACTAAGGGTTGTAACCTTTCTGTCCTTTGTTACCTGTTTATTGTCAAAGTCAGAGAAGAAACTTAATATTACATGCATTAGAATTTTCAGAAAAGGCTATATTTACTATAACATTGTTTTGATTGACAGTGGCCAAGTAACTTCTTGCATTTAATTGCAATTTTAAGGCCTGGATGTAATCCACATTGAAGAATATTCAATGGTTTTAAACAGTGTAGGTTAATTAATTTGCCTTAATTTAACTTTCTGCAGTTCTACTAGTCGTAATGAGGAAGATGAAACTAGATAGAACAGTGAAGTCCTACTCATCCCCTAAAGGAGCTTTTCTGGGTGCTCCCTTTCCTGTTCTTTCAAAGGATTAAATGGTGTGTTCGTATATATTTTAATAGAAACTTAAATATCAGAAAAATGAATTCTTGCACAGAGGTCACATAAATGGTTGTCAGATATTTTTAATTATGTGTTTAGTATGTATAAATGTATGGTTAGTCTTATCCCCTGGGGTGAGGCTAACCCTTATTCTTCTTGGGGTCTTCTGACTCTGTCAAATGGCCTGGAGATCCAGTGGTGGTATGTGATCCTGGGGGTGGTTTATTTATTTGTTCAATTTCTATGGCTACCCATCTCAGTCAATGACTCTGGGTGGTTTACAATTCAGAAAATATAATTAAAACATTTTAAAACAAAAACAATAAAACCAGGGAAAATGTTAAAAAACATCCAATTCAACATATACAAGAGCAAGATATTTGACCAGTTAACAATATAAACAGGAAACGGGGCCTTTGGCACAATCTGTGCCCCAGACTCGGATACATAGCCAGGTTTTTAGGGCCTTACGTTGAGGCCATTCTGATCTCCAAAGGGAGGATGTTCTATGCAACAGAGCTACTGCAGAAAAAAGCTCACCGTCTGGTCCCCATCAACCAACATTCTTTGGCTGATGAGATCTGCAGCATGTCCATCTGTTTGACTAGTTGGACAGGTAGAGACTCTCGGGAAAAATGAGGGAATCCCTTATGTACTCCAGTCTCAAGCCATATTGGGCTTGTAGTAATGACCTGCACCTTGAATTGCATCTAAAAACACTTCAGTAACAATTGCAGTGCAGATTGATTGGTTGAGGGTGTTCCCATCATTTTTTTAAGTTTGTCCGTTTAACTGTTTTTGTATGAATATATTTGTAAATCACTCAATCATTTAGTGTGATGGGCGATGTATAAATTTGAGTAATAAATAAAAGTCAATGACTCACTCCTAGAAATTCCCATAAATGAAATCCCTTGATTTAAGTAATGTTTTACACTTAGTTTTCTGAATCAGAATTGCATTGACAGTCAAGAACATTTAACTTTTTGAATTTGGAAATTTAAAATATGAAAAAAAATGTAGCAAGTCCCTTTTACATCAATTTACCATTGTTTTCCATTTAACACTGATGTGCTATTTTGCTATAGTTATTAAAATTGGCTAATTACTTGTGTAGCTTTTTTGAAGTTTTAAAGAGACCTCAAATAGTTGCATTTTTTTAATTGCTTGATTTGATTTGCTTTAATTTTATTCATCGAGTTTTGAAAAGAGGCAATAGAGTGATGACAGATTTCAGGTAATGGTTAACTTCGTATATTATGCATAATTATTTCAATAGGTTTTTTGGTAGTTAATAGTGAATAGCTGTATGGGGCTAATCTGAAGAAAGATTCAGCTGGTTTATAAAGACAACAGATGTGAAGCCAGTGGTCTAGAGTTTAACCTCAGAATTAATAAGTTATTGGCTTTTTCTTCTAAGGAACCCTGAGGACTTTGCAATATGAATAATTCTTTGGAGAACACAATTTCCTTTGAAGAATACATCCGTGTGAAAGCACGAACAATCCCCCAACATAGGATGAAGGAATTCCTGGACTCCCTTGCCTCCAAGGGCCCTGAAGCCCTACAGGAATTTCAGCAGACAGCTGCTACCACAACCATGGTATATCAGCAAGGAGGCAACTGTATTTATACAGATAGCACAGAAGTGGCTGGATCTTTGCTTGAACTTGCCTGTCCTGTTACAACTAATGTCCAGCAACAAACCCAACAAGAGCAACAAATACAAGTGCAACAACCCCAACAAGTCCAGGTAATATTAACATTGCATGGCTATGGAGATTCTCCATTATTCGAGTCATGGTTGTCCCAAAGATGCTTTTCAAAAGGCACCTGGACTTCCTTCGTTTTTTCCTTAACATTTCACTTCTCACCCAAGATGCTTCTTTAGTTCTTCAGAGAGAAAGAGAAGTTACAGAAATATAAGGCAATATTTTGTGATCTAAACTCTGATGGCTTTTAAATGGTAAGATTCCAGTTGCATTGTGTATAGAACATAGGAATATGTTGGACAATATTCTGTTTGCAAGTGATAAGAATTGTAATTAGAAAATATGTTCTTCTGCCCAAATAGAGTTCTGTTAGAACTTCTTCCATTTAATTTGCTTCAAAGGGCATTTACAATAGAAATCTCAAAGGGCATTTACAATAGAAATAGAAATCACAGAATATGTAGGTGCCCTTGACATTTACTTAAAAACAACAATACCTAGGCATAACACTGTGTGTATTCCTGCAATACTACAGAGAATTCTGATTTTAGTAGTGCTGCCTTGTTTGGATACTACTTAATTACCAGAAAAGTAGCTACTGTGTAGCATTTATAATAGTAATATAAGTTTTTTGCTGTACAATACTGTATAATACAGTACAAAGAAAAGAATAGTAAAGATTATATTTGCAGGCAGTGGCAAACTGGATATAAAGATACATTGATTGTTGCCAGCTGACTTTTGTTGTCAGGGGCTCCAAACCCCTGGGCTCCTTTGTGGTATAGACTTGTGGAAAACATTTTAACTAGCTCATAAAATAGTTTATATGAACAAATAAATAGTATGCTCCCCTTGTTTAATTATTAAGCACAGACTGAATTAATGCAAAAGAAAATATTTGAATTTACACAAAACTTTTAGTGTTCTGTAACATGTATTTGTGAATGCCAACTTTCTTAATGTTGCCATCAAGGAGTAAGAATTTAAATATGAACAATTCATATCACTAGCTTCCTCTCCTTACATTTAGGTTTGAGTTATACATTGGAGGCTTCTTGTGCCTTCAGTCTTTCCTTTTTTTCTATCATGTACAGCAGGATAGCATTATTTCATATGTTGATACAGTCTAATATCCATGTGAGAGAGAGAGAGCTTAATTGTTGCTAAAAATTTTTTGCTTGAACACTGAAGTGGCTGAAAGCTAATTGAGCAAGAACAACTTAGTGTTTATATAAGAGTGTGTGTGTGAGTGTGTTTATCCTAACATGTTTTACAAAAAATCAAATCAAATATGAAAAACAAAAATTAAAACAACAACTTAAAAATTAACAACAACTTAATTCCCTGCCCCAAAAAAAGCCAAAGGGGAAAATGATATATATCACATATTCATCAAATGTCAGTATGTTCCTAAATTACATTTTTTTAAAAAAGTATGATTTTCTAACATTATAAAATGTCATGGTGTTTTTTTGGATTAGTAATAAAATTGCCTTTATAAAATACAAATAAGTTAGTTATCCATCCTTGAATATATAAATTCAAGAATAAGAATATTACTGTTTTTTCCAGTTTCTCTTAGCAACACCACATGCATGATTTAACTGTAACCCCTCAAAGATAGTTTCCAAGTTTTTGAACATAGCATTAACATCTTTTTAAAAAATCTCCATAAATCTCCATTAAAATATTATTCAAAATTGCTAGTAGTACTGATCAAATCAGTAATCCTCCAAAATTTTTACATTGCCAAAAACAATTCTAATATAATTATGTTTATGCACATCCAATCAGGTGTTTTTGGTGTATTTCAAAACAGAAGTTTTCCGCTACACAATGCTTACTGTTTTTAAGGTCTTCAGAGGAGTGTTTGAAGTAGAAAAATATTTTTTGGTGATTTCTTAAATGTTAAGGACCAGATTGACTATTTTTGAATTGTGATTCTTAGTCAGTGAGATGCTGATCTTGTACTGAGGTTTCGGTGGTGGTGATAAACATATGATGCATATTTTTCCCCCCTTTGTGATTCTACCAAGATGTATTAACCATTTTTTTCTTTATGGATATTCTCATGTAGTTGCTCAGCTGATTGGGTTCCTATGATATTTAAGTCCTAATCCTGGCTTATTCATTTATTTAACTGGATATGCTTCCAGTGCCCAAAATGTCTTGGGGATTTTGGAGTTGATACACTAACTGTTCGTGTTGTTGCTTTCGCAGGTGCAGGTTCAGGTTCAGCAGTCCCCTCAACCAGTGTCCACCCAGCAGCTCTCTCCTCAGCTCACTGTTCATCAAGCTTCAGAACAGCCAATACAGGTCCAGGTGCAGATCCAAGGCCAAACACAGCAGCAAGCACCCCAGACAATACAGGGTCAGGCCCTTCAGAGCCCCAGCCCTTCTCAGTTACAGGCGGCTCAGATCCAGGTGCAGCATGTGCAGACTGCTCAGCAAATCCAGGGTGCAGAAATACAGGAGGAACACATACAGCATCAGCAGATCCAGGCCCAGCTCGTGGCAGGGCAGGCGATTGCTGGAGGACAGCAAATCCAAATTCAGACAGTTGGAGCACTTTCTCCTCCTCCACCTCAGCAAGGCTCACCACGGGAAGGCGAGCGAAGGATCAGCACTGCCAGCGTCCTTCAGCCAGTAAAGAAGCGCAAAGTGGATATGCCTATTACTGTGTCCTACGCTATTTCAGGGCAGCCGGTGGCTACAGTTCTGACCATCCCCCAGGGCCAGCAGCAGAGTTATGTGTCCTTAAGGCCGGACTTGTTAACGGTGGATAGTGCCCACCTGTACAGTGCCACCGGGACCATAACTAGTCCCACTGGGGAGACTTGGACAATCCCTGTTTATTCTGCCCAACCACGTGGTGACCTACAGCAGCAAAACATTACCCATATTGCCATTCCTCAGGAGGCCTACAATGCCGTCCATGTTAGTGGCTCCCCAACAACTTTGGCCACCGTGAAGCTAGAAGATGACAAGGATAAGATGGTGGGAGGTGCATCGGTAGTGAAAAACTCTCATGAGGAAGTAGTGCAAACTCTTGCCAATTCCCTTTTCCCAGCACAGTTTATGAATGGCAATATCCACATTCCAGTGGCAGTACAAGCAGTGGCAGGGACCTACCAGAATACAGCACAGACGGTTCATATATGGGACCCACAACAGCAGCAGTCCACATCACAAGAGCAGGCACAGCAGCAGCAGCAGCAGCAGCAGCAGCAACAGTTGCAAGTTACTTGCTCTGTAAGTAAGCTATCTTTATGAGGCAAGCATCTGCAGGGTTGAATAATTGAATACAGGCAGGATTGTCATCTCTGTAAAAGATAACAGGTTTAAAGGGAAGACCTGTCTACTTACTGTGTTCTGAATACTTATATTTGCTTTTTAATATATTTTTATCCAAGCTTTAAATACTGTTCTTCAAGAACATCAATGGGAATATAATTATTGAAATGCTTCTGTCCAAATTGTTAGTGCAGTCATGCTTGGAATACTACAGGAAGAAAATAACATCAAAATTAATAAGGAATTGGAGGCCATTGGAAAGGTTGCAATAATTGAGAATCTTTGCCTTGGGAAAATGAGGGAAAATTTCTGAAGCATATACCATTTTACATGATTTGAAGGAAATGGATGGGGGGTGGAATTGTCCCCATATAATGCTTGATCATCCTGTGAAGCTGAATGGTGGGAGATTTAGGGCAGATAGATGGAAGTGCCATTGCATACCACGTATATCTATCCTGTGAATTCAGGGTCACAGGCTTTAATAGTGACAGCCAATTTAGATAGCTTTGATTGATTATGTGCCATCAGGTCATTGTCAACTCTTAGTGACTACATAATAGATAGATTTTCTCTATAACTATCTGTCCCAAGCCTGGTCTTTCAAGTTTTCCAACTCTAAAGGACCTAAGAAAGTTAGAAAAGGAGTAAACTGATAGTACCCATTTACACCATCTGCTTCCTGGTGAGTTTTCTTTTTAGATTGTAAGTGTGTTTTGGGGAATTTGAATGATCTGTCTGGTATGACTCAGCATGGCTTATGAATTTCTCTGGATTGCACACTTTGTTCTGAATCAAGTACTGCTGTGTTCTCACATAGTTTGGTTTCCTTGGATGGAAAAGTCCAGCATAAGATGATAATGTCAACAACATAAAATCAGTTAGCCAAAGACGATACAATTGCCTGGTTCTTTTTTTTTGACAATGAATTCTGCAGAAATATTAGACATACTAAAATAAGCTGTCTTATCATTACTATACAAAGATGTTTGTGATCTAGATTATTAGATCCAATTCTGTATAATTGCAGAAGTTAAACAATTCTTCATTAGTAGAATGTTCTTGTTTTTTAATTACTGTCAAGTAGAAATTTTGTGCTAGACAAAGTACGGTGCAATTTTCAGGCTAAACATATACTTTTTTTAGATGACAGAAAATAACAAAAAATGCTGCACTAAGAGGCTGGGACACAATATTCATTCTTTGGTTTTGTTTGAGGACTTCATGGTTTTTATAAACATAGGAAACGTTACTTTGTTCTATGCAATGTTCTACATTACCATGGGAAGTACCTGTTTATAGCTGCACTGTTGAAATGTTAAAAAGCATGCAAAATAATGAATACATGAATGAAAGTTATCTATAGTATCATACTGCTAGCTTATTCAGTGAAAAGGGTAAATTAAATGTTTTTTTAAAGAGTTAAATTAGTAGTTTGGAAAATAGAAGCTTTCTGAAAAAAATTTAATAGTAAGGAAAATTTGACAATAGAATCAATTATCAAGACTAGTGGTAGCCTGCTGTTTACTCAATATATTCAGAGACTGGACTGCCATTTGTTATAGATGCTTTAATTTGGATTCTTACTCATATCACAGAGTTGGGTTTGGTTGCTTAAATGACCCCTTCTAATTCTAAACCATAGGTTGAATGTACAAAGCTCATGTATACTAATGGTAAATTACTCCTTTGGCACAATGAAAACTTGGTGCTGTCTAAATATTTCCAACTACAGTTCCATCTCCTCAGCTAACAAGGCAATGCACTTAAGTTTTAAACATCTGGAAATAGCTGATTTGCCTGTTTCTCATGTGGAGAAAACAAATACATATTGAGGCTTTAGAAATACGTTTGAACCTCCCTCTTTCATGGCATAGTGTGTAAGAAACCTGAAACTAGGTCCAAATTGAATTCTACTTAACTGTTCATATTCCATTTGAGCTAATTTTTTATCTAATAGGTGTGGCTATAATTAAAGTTATCTACTGTTGACAGACATGTCCAATCTTAAGTGCACTTCATGTTTTTATGATACATTTAAAATACATTTGGCAAATATACTTCAAAGTAGTTGGATTTTATCAGCTTTTTAAATGCAGTGATAAATATTCTACCTTTGCTAGAAAGAAAAGTTTCGTATGGCTTATATGGCTTTCCTAAGTAGAACTATTACCGAGCTACATAATTGTAGAAACATTCTGATGGCATATTTCATAAATTACACTAGCTAAAAGTTTTAAACCAAGTTTTCTTGAACAACCATGATAGGTACATATACCACACTAAGCTATTGATAACACACTAAACCATTGTGCTAACTATAATTTGTTGAAGGAAACTTAGTTAAAAATTCTGGCTAGTGTTAATTTATGTAAACTTATTACCTTATTTACCTTCAGAATGTTTGTACAGTGACTATAAGCAAAATCATAGAATCCTCATGCAGAAAAATTACATGCCTACACTTTATTTTAGGTTTAGAGAAGCTTCTTGGCTTGAGCAGAATAATCTCAAAAGTTTTTTTGAACTACCATTTGATTGTTTCTATGTATCTGACTTTTAGAAGGCCACATTCTATATGCTGTCTGCCCTTCTTGCTAATATTTACTGGTAACATTTGAAAAGTTTCTCCATTACAATAATGGTTGAGAACTTGTGGCCTCCCACATACTGCTGGGCTATAGTCTTTTACATTTTCTGCAGTTTTCATAATTTAGATTCATTCTGATTTAGTAGGTTTCTTCACCATAGTGCTTACTGTACTCTTAATTCTGAGTTGGTCTGTTTAGTAAAGGGTAGATAAGTAAAAGGCAGGCAAGGATCCTATAGATTTTTTTCTAATTATGAATGTACGTACCATCATTAATAGAAAATTCCTGTAGTTTGATAACCTGTGCAGGTAATCTTATTTGACATCCTGGAGTGGCAGATTATGATGCTTATAGAAAATGTTAATTAATGTTAATGTGAAATAAATTTACAAAGAATTTTAATTTGAAGCATGAATGTTATGAAATAGTATAGGATTTACTGCCTGAGCAGGGGATTGGACTAGTAGATCTCCAAGGTCCCTTCCAATTCTATTATTGTATTATTCTGTTACGATTTGTGGAAGGAAACCATTCCTCTTGTTTGGGGGCCATATATGAATACTTTTAATACATTAGTATGTGCCTTTTAATACATTAGTATTCAGCCAGGCAACAAAGTTCTTTTTACTTGTTACATAAGTTTTTGTTTACAATATATCCTGGTAAGAACCTTAGAAATTTTTTCATAAATAGGCATTATAAAAGGCAAACTTATTTGTGAGGGGCCCTTGGTACTCTTTGAACTTGATGTTTTCTTGCAGATGTTTCATTACCCANACTAGGTAACATCATCAGTGCTAGTAGGAACGGGGGAGGGAGGGTTACTCTCAGTTTATATTCTAGTGGCATGCTTTGTCTTATTGTTAGAACTGAGGTGTACTTTTGGCAGTGAGGAATCCTTAAATCCCCTAGTTTGTTGGATTTAAAATTAACAGCTTTTCCTGTCCTTTGATCTAAAAAAAGTAGCTACTTAAAATGATTTAAAAATGTAGGTTGTAGAGGAATAGATACAGACCTTTTTAAATCTTTTTTTTAAAAGGCCTGAATCCCAAGTTTGAGATACAACCCTATTGCCAAAAGGTGAACAGATAATTTAGGAGGAAGTGACAATACAAAGGTCATTGTGGCTTGAAAAACATTTGTCACTTCAGTTGAATGGTTACCCCTTCCCACTACCCTGCCACCCCCAAACACCATTATTTCTGGAATTAAAATTTTAAGAGCTGAAAGGGACAATGAATTTTTCCAGGCCAAATCCTTTATACATTTAAACCTTTACAGTGAAAGAAGGTTAATGGAAAATGGAATTTGCTTTGAATTGCTTTCTGTCTGATAGAATTTTAAAAGTATTTTTGCTGAAAGTTAATTCATATGCAGGAAAGAGGGGAAAATGCTGTGTATAAAAGCTTCCAGTCCTCAATTTTGAGTCATTCCATCCAGAGTATCCATCCAACTGAGGAATAGATAGATCTGTTAAAAAAAAAACCTACAGTACAATGAAGAAGTTGATTACTAAGGCCTTACACAATAACTTTCCTAGAGAAAAATCTCCGTAGTCACTTAGAGTCAATACCAATATGATGGCACATAATCAAAGTAGTAGTCTAGACATATTTATAAAAATAATAGGCTAAATTCTTGCTGAAACTTAAGCCTTACTTTTGGTAATACCTGCTGTGGGAAACTACAGATAGTATTATGAGAGGAAGAAGAAATCATGCTTACTGTATCCACCAATAACACTCAGCAGCCCTTTTTAGGCAGGGCTACTGTGAAGAATATTATGGCTACTTGGTCACTCAAATCCACTCCTAACTCTAATTGTGTGGGAGGTTTGACCAATATACCTGAGACTCAGTGTTGTGGTATGATTTAGGATAAGTTTGAACCAGTGATTCCTGAGGAGATGGATAGATTTCTGTACACTGTTAGTTCAGCCACTTATTTACTGGGCCCAAATCCCTCTTGGGTTCTTAAGATGATCAGGAAGCTAACTAATTGGCCTTGGAGGGGGACATGCTTTTGGTCTTGTAGGAAGTCATCAAGAGGACCAGTCTTGGACCCAACAGTTTTGGACAACTATGGTCCTACCTGCAATCTCTTTTCAGGGAAGGTTATTAAGATTACAGTCAGCTTGCAGAGAAACTGGAGGAAGCAAATTATCAAGACCCATTTCAGTTGGGTTTCAGCTTTAATAGTGTTTACTGATGACCTGTGTAAAATTGGTCTGGAGATGGTGCATGAGCTTCTATATTGCAGCAACCTTCAGTACCCTTGTTCACAGTACAGGTAATCCTCGACTTACTACAGTTCATTTAGTGACCATTCAATGTTACAACAGCATTGTGAAAAAAGTGACCTATGATTGTTTTTCACAGTTACAATCTTTGTAGCATCCACATGATTATGTGATCAAAATTCAGATCCTAGGCAACTGGTTCATACTTATGACTGTTGTAGCATCCCAGAGTCATGTGATCCCCTTTTGCAACCTTCTGACAAGCAAAATCCATGGGAAAGCCAATTTACTTAGCAACCAGGTTGCCAACTTATCAACTGTAGTGATTCACTTAACAACTATGGCAAGAAATGTACATGAACTTGTTCTGGTGAATCTGATAATCTGTTCAGGGTTTGATACCAGTATGTTGCTGATGAATTATATATATTTCATCCCCAGGCTGGCCAGGTGAGGCTACTAAGAATCTACCCTAGTGTCTGGATGCTGTGTAGGCCTGGGTGGTGTGTAACCAATTCCACTCAATCCTATCAGGACTAAATGGCTGTGAATATTAGTGCCTCCTGGAGCCAAATATTTTTCACCCATATTCTTGGATGGAGTAGTGCTTCCCCATTAAAAAATCATGCACAATCTGGGAGTCCTTGTGTAATCCCAGTTCCTGCTTAAAGCTTAAAAAGGCAGCTATGGCCAAGGGAACCTTTGCACACACAGTTCTACCTGATATACCTACTAGTTGGATTCCTTCCTAGAGTAGCCATTTTATGGCTTGACTATAGCAATGTGTTCTAAATGGGACTGCCCTTGAAAGACATTTGGAAGCTTCAACTGGTTGAAAATGCAGTTAACATTGGCAACAGTGGGCATTCCTTGTATGTTTATGTGACACCTCTGCTTCATTTAATTGTGCAGTATGCCTGCAAGTGTGATTTATGTTGTTGGTCATTGCTTGTTAAAGCCCTGTGTGTCCTAAGGCCAAATTATCAGAGATACTGCCTATCTTCAGTGGTTTCTGTCTGCCTGATACAGTTGGTGCAGTCCAGGCTCCTTCGATTAAATGGTGGCACCTGGAAGTCAGGAAACATGACTTTCTCTGTTGTGCCTATTCTCTAGAATAAAATCCTCCCTGAAATTTGTGGCCCCTACATGGTTAGGGTTCTGAAAAAATGGTTGTTTTCCTAAGTTTTGGGTTAAGATGGATAGAGCCCCTTGTGAATGCTTTTTTTCCCTATGCCTTTGCATAGAGTGCATGCATGCAACAGAATAACACAGATGGAAGGGGCCTTGAAGCCATTCTAGTCCAACCCGCTGTTCAAGCAAGAAACCCTATACCATTTCAGA
>AZIM01001838.1:382966-399995 GCA_000516915.1 Ophiophagus hannah | reverse complement strand
CCGTCGCACCGCTTGAAGGGTGAAGGTGATGATGGACCGGGCGGCCGTCCAAGGAGGGCGACGCGGTTCTGGTCTCTGAGGACAGCTGCTCCGAAAGTGCGATCCTCGGGCAGGACCAACGTCTGGGGCAATCTGCTCCAGTTGTCAAGCATGGAAAGAACGGGGATGATGCCAGCTTGTGGGGGGGGGGGGGCNNNGAGGTGNNGGGGGGGGGGGGGGACGGACCGAAAAGGAAGCTTAGGAGCCCCTCGGAGTCTTTTAATGCCAAATCCGCTGGAGATAAAAGTGAGCTTTTTTCCCCTTAAAAGTTCACCGGCGTGCGTGATTATAGTGTAGTCCGGTCCCCTCTCGGTTACTCTGATTTCTTAATAGCCGTCTGTAAAGGAAGAGAGGTGTCCAAAGCTTTCCCTGGTGGAGGATTTTTATAACTAAGTGCAATTGTAGCCTAGAATGAAAAACGATTGGAACAATGTGTATGGATGATGGTAGGAAATAAGGAGCCTTTAAACTCAAAGGTTCCTGACATAATAAATCTAATAATCTAGTAATAATAATTTCACTACTGTGACCTACCTGAGAACATAAGCTTTGCTTCCTTCCTAATTGCTCCACTTTCACTGGGTGGTTAGAACTTGTTTCAGAATAAAATGAACATTTGTGGAATCATACTTTACATTGCATATTGGTGGTCAAGGAGGAGTCCTTTCTGGTCATTTTTAGCTATCCTTTCTATTTCCTGACATTCATAATGTTTAAATTTTGACTTATATTCTGCATACCTCAAAATTCTACACTTTGCAGGCTTATAAGGTGATGGTGTCTCTTAAACGTTGTGATTACAAATGTGAAAGAAAACATGTCGCTATGAACTATCTGTGCCACTGGACTGATTGCTGTCCATTTTTTGGAGGGGTAGATCTACCGTAGGGAATCGTTTAATATAGTTTCTCAGGTTACAAGTATTTCTACAGAGTTTGGACATAGCATATGCATTACTAAGCCACCTGTTGCTTCATGTGACCAATTTTAGTCCTTAGGTCATAATCTTTATATAAGAAACTGCAAGGGACAGTGAATGCACTCCAACCATGTTCTGAGCATTTTGTGCTGGTGGTTGATAAGCCTCTCTATTAAGCCCAATTTATTTATGTAGTTTATATCTTACCTTTCACACTCAGGGAAGTTACCAGTAAAAAAATTGATAGTCAGTTCTTAAAATTCATGAGAATAGTCAAAATCATTATTAAGGAAGTTCACATGATAAGGCATGGCTAATCAGAAAGTTTGAGATTACTTTCCCAAAAACAAAAAATGACTGTACATCACTTATACTGTATGGCAGAAACTCCAACTGCTAGATTTGTTTTCAATTCACCCTCTTCTTCTCAACTCACCCCTTCATTAGCAAATGGAGTTTCATGTGATTCCAATTCTCTTGGCAGTAGGGCATGTTTACATATGTACTTTGTAAGTTTCTCTATCTAGGAAGTCATTTGAGAAAGTGCTTTGAAAATAACTCCTATCCTGTAAGTTGATTGTCTTTTCTTACCAGCAATACTCCCATAACAACCTGCCTTACAAAAACTGCTAGCTATAAATAATTGATATCTATGTGCAATACGCTTTGCATTTGAAACATCGGATTCTTTATAAGTAATAGGTATCAGCTGCTATCTACTGATAAATGCAGTAAAATCCTAATAGTAAGCGATTTTTCTCATCAAGCATCCATATCCTTGTTAGCACTACTCATTGTATTGCATTGTAATACAGAAAGTGAATTATATATTACACATTTTAGCGTCAGAGTCATCACAACATGTGTACAGAGATTGTTAAGGCAGGTTCCAGTCAGATTCAAAAATTCATACAAATGCTGTATATGTAAAAATGGCAACATTATAAAACTGTTATTTGTAAGCATTAATAGTACAGAAGGTAGTTTGGGATTACAAAAGTGTGTAGAGGTTAAACCTCTCAGTACTTATTGTGTGTTTTCAGCATAACCCTAGATATCTGTGTGTATAAGAAGTTCAATCAATGGAAGGTTTTTTTAGGACTGGAAGATTTTCAAGTTTGGTTAAACATTAGCTAGCATTTCCTCTTGAATCAGTATGGAGATTTTCAATCATCCAGTTTATGGATGTCCCAATGGTGCTTTTCAAAAGGCAACTGGACTTTCTTGCTTTTTTCCCCTGAAAACATTTTGCTTCTCATTCCAAGAAGCTTCTTCAGTTCTGACTGAATAGTGGGGAATAGAAGAATTGGATGGAAATCCCAAATAGATAGGTGTATTATAGGGTGCTTACAAAATTCAATTGCCTGATGTCCATACTTTCTGAAAGTGTTTCCCTATAACTGGAAAATCTTGATCATATTTCCTATCACAACTGGTGTCTCTAGTTTAGGACTTTCACTCTAATTGGTAGTAGTGAGTGAGGTCATCTCCAACCCTCTTGTCCTTCTGGGAGACCCTAAAAACCTGGCTCTGCCAGTTAGCTTGGAGCTCCAATGGGAGAGCATCATGGTGGAAATGATTGATAGACTAACAATAGATCCCACCTCCTGCCCATCCTGCTCCCACTTTCTGCATCTTTTAATTGGGCCACAGTATTTGGTTCTTCATAGGATTTTACTTTTGTCTTTTAGCTTTGCATAGTTTTTACCTTTTTAAGATTATAAATTGCCCCAGGTTATCCTGTGGTAAGATGGACAGTCAACAAATTTTATAAATAACTATTGTAATTTTCAGGGTCTCAAAATGAAATCTTTGTCAGCACAGCTCCTCCAGAAAGCAAGGAGTGACATCCATGTATATGCCCTAGTTATAATTACAGACTCTCTCCTTTGAAAAGGCAAAAACAAAAACAAAAGTTCTGGAAATAGCAGTTGGAGTTAATTAAGGTAGCCTATTGTGTCTTAACAAGCTTGAAGCCATCCCAAGTCTATATTAATTGGACATGTGTATTTTTAAATAGATTTTAGTTATGTAACAATTCTGTGGGCTGAACTCTACTGTTGAAAATAAGTGCTAAAAAAACCCAATACCATATCTGAGAGATTTTTTTGGAAAATATATTGCTCCTGATTTCCTTAAAATCTGTGGTTTATGTAATGTTAAGGATAAATATTTGCTTTTGCTAATTATATTTAATCCTTAAAAATTGTTCAGCTTTATGTTCTTGCATTGTACCTTCTCTTTTGAGACCAGTGTTAAAATCAAATGAAAAATTGCTGGTGGTGATTTTCTACCCCTGCACTATAGAGAGTATTTCAACTTATTGCACCTGTGTATGGTTTGCCAATTGCACAGTGGCAGATAGGAAAGCACTCCAGNCACTGGTTGCCCTCTCCCCTCTTTGGAAGAGCTTTATGGCTCCTGCTGCCTTAAGAAAGTGCAAAACATTCTTAAAGATCCATCTCATCCTCGGCACCCTCTTTTTGAAACTATTACCATCTGGCAAATAGTACAGGACAATAATAACAAGGACAAATAGGCTGAAAAACAGCTTCTATCCCACAGCAGTAACTATATTGAATTCTACTGTATAGTGCAATATTAATGCGGTTATCAGGGGTTTTCAGTTCAATTGTATAGAGTGTGAAGGATGTGTGTTTTTGTTTTATTTTTATAGTTTTCTTCTTGTATGATTTACAGTGTATGATTTACACTGAAGATGGCATTTAATTTCATTGTATGAGGTGCAATGACAATAAACTAAACTAGAATCTGTGGCTTATGTGATGTTAAGGGTAAACTTTTGCTTTTGTTAATTATGTTTAATCCTTAAAAATTGTTCAATTTTTTATTCTCTTCTCTTTTGAGACCAGTGTTAAAATAGGAACGTGTTATGTAACGTGTGTGAGATTTGATGAAGCCTGCTAGTTTGACCATTGTTTTGGATCTGCAGTTTTGGCCTTGCATGCACATGGAAATTTCTTAGGATATACTGTATTTCGTTGAAGTTCTGTGACTACAATTAGTGACATAATTATCTTCTTTGAAAATCAGCAAAAAAAAAAAACACCCTCTTCGTATTGAAGAGGAAAATAAGCTACACAAGTCATCAGGAAATAATTTTCAAGGGGATGGAATTAAGTTCTGTAATTATTAAGAGGGTTAGATTATTCTTATTAAGCAATAACCTTTCTAGTTGCAGCATTTTGAGTCTGGACCTTAGCATCAGAGTTTCTGGGATATGAATTATGGCAAGCAATTTCTCAAACATACTACAAAATTCACAAAATCTAAGCTATGTTTACATGTTAAGAATTGTGTATTTATATCAAAAACAAGCTCAATAACATTATTCTTCCTTCTTCATTATTCAGTGACTTCCTTATTCTCCCTGGCTACATAGATTTTACTGCAGACCAAGTGGTGAGTATGGGATTGGCGTTTGTGTACTGTAGCATATAAAAAGAATGTTCTGAATTAACTGCTTTCTTCTTTAATAATACTAATGTAGGGTTTTATAGCCATAGACGTTTTTTTAAAAAAACATATTTTTAAATTCTTTACAAATTAGATATTTTTAAATAGTCTAGAACCCATGTTAGCAATCTTGAAATATCTTGACATGATGTAACATTTTGTTACTGTATAATTCTGTTTATTTTAAGGACTTGACTTCTGCTCTAACCAAGAAGATAAGCTTGAAAACCCCCTTGGTATCCTCCCCTATGGACACCGTAACAGAGGCCAGCATGGCTATTGCAATGGCAGTAAGTAGAAGTGGAGAGAGGGAAGGATTGACATAATCTGAAGTGGGGTTGTTTATGTTTGAGAAATGCAGAGGGGTATCATGATGGCTTGCTTCAGAGAGTGTTCTCTTTTTTTGTCATTTGGACTGCAGTCCTAAATGCTGCTCTTTAGGATTTGTGTAATACAGTAGAATTCGTTTTTGAGGAAAGATACAAGAGATGGTGCTAGTAATCCCATTAGCTGAGAGAAACTTTAGAATTACTCTATGTAAATCTTAGTGGCAGAATGAGGTTGACTATCACTTTCTGTTTATTTAAAGTTCTTCTAGGTACTACGTTCCTTTGCTGCTCCCCAGTTGTCCAGGTTTCATGCCACTTTCCTGGTACTAACCTGCCTCCTGGTTTTCTGAGAACGTATTCAAAGGCAGTTTAATATTCAGGACACAAAGGTCCTAAGGAAATAAAGGAAGCATCTGTGGAGTATTTAGTAACACAATTAAAAATTAAATATCCTCTTTAAAAAAAAACACCACATGATTTCATTAATGCAGTAGACCTGAACATTTCTTCCCTCCCGTTTTTCATATATATAAAGCTAAAAAGCCAAGTTTTACACACATTCTTCAAAGTATATATTTATGTCATATCACTCTTTAACACTATGTCTTTCCAAGATGGAGTTTTCTCCTTACATAAGTGCATCAGTCTGGGAAGCATTCCTGCTGAACTTGTTGCATCTCAAATGGCCGTGAAGGAACTTGTTCTAGTTTTAGCATGGTTTTTTTTTCTGTATTTGTTCAGCTCACAGGAGGAATAGGATTCATCCATCATAACTGTACCCCAGAATTCCAGGCCAACGAAGTACGGAAAGTTAAGGTAAAACCACAAAAATGTCTATGCAAATTATTACAGCTGAAATGAAAGATCAGGTGACAAGTTGAATTGATAAGTGATTGCATGATTCCTCTTCTCTTCTTCCCAAATTCCTTGTCTTATGACAGTTAATGTCTTATAATAGATAGTACTCGCATTTAATTAAAGCTAATTAAAGTCTTCTGATCAGAGTTAAGATCAGCAACTGATGGGCCCTAAAGCAGGATATATTTAACTGATTCTAATTATGTTGGCATTACAGTTACTAACATACAGTGCATCATTCTACAGTAACTTTTTAGCTGTAAACTTCCCAGAATCAATTTCAGAGTAAGATGCATGGAATCTAAATTTAATAGATATATAGACTATAGTTCCTTTGATGCACTGGGATATGAGTTTCCCATTCTGTATAGCTAAAATTATAGTATGCACTGTTATTTGCATGCTGGTTAACTTTGCCTACATGTACATTGTGTTTGGTACTTTGGAGAATCCTCAGTTGTGCTTCAGAGCCATAGCATTACATGCTACAATAATAATTGTTCATTATTCAAACTGGAGAGCCAGTTTGGTGTATTGGTTAAGGTGCTGCCTAGTAAACCAGGAGATTGTGAATTCTAGTCCTGTCTTAGGCATGAAAGCTAGCTGGGTGAATTTGGGCCAGTCACACTCTCTCAACCAAACCTACCTCATAGGGTTGTTGCTGGGTGGGGGGGAAAGAGGAGGAAGGAGTATTAGATATGTCTACCTCCTTGGATTACTTATAAAGTAATAAAGGCAGGATAAGCAATTAATAAATAATATCAGAGGATCTGGCATAGATAGAGAACACCCTACTAGGAGTGATATGACTCTTCATGTCTCAGACTCTCAGTCTCCTTTTTTAATGTGTCCTATTCCAGAAATATGAACAAGGATTTATCACAGATCCGGTGGTGCTGAGCCCTAATGATCGCGTCCGAGATGTGTTTGAAGCGAAAGCCCGTCATGGATTCTGTGGCATCCCCATAACAGACAATGGGAAGATGGGTAGCCGACTCATGGGGATTATCTCATCTCGAGACATTGATTTCCTGAAAGAGGAAGAGCATGATCTGCCTCTTAGTGAGGTTGGTGAAGGGATTCCCTGAAAGAAAATGAAGGACTTCAGTCCTCATTATTGTATGCCGACCAGTCATAAAGAAATTTGATTACTAATGTATTGATAAGAAAGATAGGCTTTATTCTGTTGTCTTTATTAATACCATGCCATGTTTTGTGATAGTTGCTTTTGGGAAAGGCTTGCATTTGAGCCAAGTCACCTAGGATTTACTATTAAATATTACGTATTTTTAATTTTGCAGTCTTTTTTCCCCCTCAACAACCGCTTTCTAGAAATATATTCTGAGACCTGTTCCTGTTTTCCAGAGAGCATGCAGCATAGTGTTTGTTTTTGCAAGTTAATATATCCCTGTTCAGCCAGTCAACTTTCTTCCCACTGCCCGATGAAAAAGCCTTCTGGAATTAGCATTCATGTATCTACTGTAACTGGATGTAGGGGGGGTGGGGTTTAACACTGCAGCTTTCCAACCTGTCTTACCCTTGGCTCTGATTCCCTGTGCTATTTTTGGCTTTGTGCTGACAAAATCAGCTAATAGCATGATTTAAAGGTCAGAGAGAGATTGTCTATAACACATTTCTGAAGGATTTCTGATAACATTGGAAACGGGAAAGCTACCTTTGGTTACCCTGAAAAGCTCCAAATAGAATTTCTGTGAGGCCAGACATCTTAATCCTTCAGTCTTCGACATCTACAGTCTATCTGTAGGCAATTGAGAATGTGTACCTATGTCTAAGCTACACTGCTTCAGTTTGTAGTTGGAGGCACTTGTGATGAAACTTTTGCCATTTAACACACTAATCCATACAGCCCATCTAAAATAATTAGATTCCAGCGGGGAAAACCAATTCCAGCACTTTCTCTGCAGTGTTCCTAGCTATAAGATTTGTAAGTGATTAATACAGAATAGCATTAGTTTCAGTTTTCCTAATGTTATTGATATTATTTAGAATCATAGAATCATAAGGTAGGGAGGGACATTGGAGGTGAAAAATATTACTGATGGATTTTCTTTTATTTTTAAGAATTATTTTACTTGTGGTTTTGAAACTGAATTTTAAATCTGAAGTTTTGTCTGAAAAAGATCTTTAAAAACTGATAATTAACACTAGCTGAGAAGCCAAATAGAGACAATTCATTTGAGTTGTGTAATTCCTGATTTGGGGATAGTAATAATGTCTGGCACTAAGTTGCTTTCCTTCCATTATGTTAATTTGCTCTTTTCCGCATTAAGCTAATTGTATCAAGTCTGACTGAAATGTCTTTCTTCTTCCATAATAATAAATACATTAAATTAGATTACTCCGGACTGACAAATATTTCCCTGTTAGACAGTGCTGCTTTTCTCAGCCAAAATGAAAGGACATTTGTCTTACTTCAGTTATTTATTTTTCAAAGATCATGACCAAACGGGAAGATCTTGTTGTAGCTCCTGCAGGAGTTACATTAAAAGAAGCGAATGAAATCTTGCAGAGGAGTAAAAAAGGTATGTGAGAATAGCTATAAAATAGTTTATATGTGTGTGTTATATGACACTACCCTGTTTCCCCGAGAATGCAACCTACCCTGAAAATAAGCCCTAGCTTGATTTTTACACACGTGCCCAATATAAACCCCACCCCCCAAAATAAGCCCTAATTAAGATCCTGCTCACTCCAGAGTGCACGGGTAAAAATTAAGCTAGCGTGGGGATGTGGTGGTGGAGCTGCCCTACTACTTGTAGCCAGGCCTCGCACACCCCGACACCTGCCTTGCTGACCCATTTCTTCTGCAGCCAGCAAGTTTCCTAAAGGCCTCTAGCTGATAACAGACCCCAGATCGATCTGGAGCTCTGTTACCAGCTGCAGAGGCCTTCAGGAAAGCCTTGCCGGCCACAGAAGAAGAAGTTCCTGAAGGCCTCTGACAGCGAAAAGGAGGCCGGGGGCAATGCACGCAAATGAGGTTGGTCAGTGGATGACATCCCCCGAAAATTAAGACCTGGCGCCTTTTTTGGTGGCAAAAAAAAAAAAAAAGACAGGATCTTATTTTGGGGGAAACACAGCATTACATTTTTCATCCTGCACTTAACTTTAAGGTTTTGTTAACTTTATGGATTTGTTACTGTGATGTCACTAATAATCACGAATCCTAACCTCTGAAGTAAATACGCTACCTTGTGCAGTCTCAGCATTTTCCAGTGTAGTTCTAGTTTGTTAGAATAGGACCATATTGTTTAAAGTGAGGCAATTCAGATATATTGTTTGGTGACATACAAATAGCTACAATAAATAAATAATCCCATTATCTATTTAGGGGAAAAAACCATCGAGCTTCTGTGTGCAAATCCTAGTTAAATCCTCACTTTTAGTAGGATCATACCCTTGGCTAAGCCAGATTTGATTAAGCCCTCATGAATTGTTTCCATTGTAAGGTAATGTCTTTAAACCATAACAGTTGGGTTCACGTAGGTCAAAATAAAGCAAACGCATACTGAATAAATGGTTTTGTTGCACTGCATGCGTGAATACTATTATAAAGAAATATTCTTAACCTCAGCTTCCAATAGATATCCTATTTTCTTTTTTTCCTTGGTTAATTAGTCATCTTCTGTAGCCTTAGCTGAGTTAGGTATCAGATGCTTTGGAAACATTTCTATTTAGGACTGTGCAACTTTAGTTGTCATGTTATCAAAAATGTTAATATAGCCAATTAAACCAAAAAGGAAACTGGAATTTTGCATCTATATAATGAGTGGGGGAAAAAACCAAAATTGTTCCTCGGAAATAACAGCAGGGTTGATTGTTGTTTTTTTAATTTCAAGGAAAATTGCCAATTGTTAATGAAAAGGGAGAGTTGGTGGCCATAATTGCTCGTACAGATCTGAAGAAGAATCGGGACTACCCCCTGGCTTCAAAGGATGCCAAGAAACAGTTGCTCTGTGGGGCAGCCATTGGAACTCATGAAGATGATAGGTACCGCCTTGATCTGCTGGCACAAGCTGGAGTTGATGTTGTTGTGTTGGTAAGTGTTAGAGACAATGGGAGTCCCATGAAGAGTAGCAAGGGAGATAATGGCTGAACTTCATGCTAGACACACTTTGAAAATTAGGTGAAATTATTGCAATTGTTGTAGGTGTTCTGAGGGATTAGGACTTGTATTGTGGAAAGTTGTTGATTGATTCAATTAGATCTTATGCTGAGCTGCTTCAGTTTAAATTCAGTACTAACGAGTAGTTGGAAAGAAGAACTTGGCAAGCATTGGTAGAGAATGTTAGATTCCAACTCAAGTGGCTTTATTTTTTTTTTAAGGAGCAGTCCAGGAATCTCTTTTTCTTCCTTTTCTTCTTAGGATTCATCTCAGGGGAACTCCATTTTTCAAATCAACATGATCAAATACATCAAGGAGAAATATCCTCATCTGCAAGTCATTGGAGGCAATGGTAACTATTAAGCTTTGGTTTGTAATGAACCCAGTATGTGTTTGATGATTACGTTGATTTTTGCCGATTACGCTGAGTTCATAAAATGTACTATGGGTGAGGAGACAGGTGCATTGATACCTTTATATCCTAAAATGACTGAAATGTGATAAATGAAAGATAGAAATTAGCAGTATCTTGAAGGGAAACTGTAATAAAGATCAAGTATTTCTTCTCCATTATTGAACATGCAGTCCTTCACTTACAACCAGTTGTTTAATGACCATTCAAAGCGACAACAGATTTTTAAAAAGCTGCTTATGACCTGTTCTCAAAATTACAACTGCTACCCGCTCCATGATCATATGATTGTACTTCAGGTCCTTGATTACTGGCTTCATTTATAAATGGTTGCAGGATCGCACAGTCATGTGACCATGGTTTTTTGCCAGTTTCTAGAAGAATGGATTTACTTAATGACAGGCAGGTTGCTTTACAATGGCAATAACTCACTTTATGACCATTGTAAAATCAAGTTTGGTCACATGGTACCTCATATTGTGACCCCAGTGACTGATGACCAAAATTCTTGCCTCTGTTGTAGTTCTCTGCCCTAGTAACAATCATCCCAATTTTCAGTGGTTAAAGCAGATTTGTCCAACACAGTCCTGCAAGAATTGGAATTTGAGCCTACATTTCCCGCTGATGATATATAATGGCTTCCTCCGTAGGCCTTACCTTATGACCACAATTGAGGCCGGAATTTCCATGTAAGTCACTGCTGTTGTAAATTGAGCCAGGCTGGATTCTAGGACAAATTTATGTCAGTTGTTAAGCAAACCTCCATGGTTGTTAAGTGAATCCAGCTATCCCAGTGGGTGTTTTTTGCTGGAAGTCGGCAAAAAAAAGGTTGCAAATAGTGTGACCGCAGGGTGTGGCAACTAGTCGTAGATGTAAGCCGGTTGCCAGGCACCTAATTTGCAATCTTGTAACTGCTGAGGAGCTGCCAGAGTTGTAACTGAAAGCACACAGGTTGTGAATCATGGTTCCTGAAGCTGTCGTAACTTCGAAGTGTCATTAAGTGAGCAGTCATAAGTCAAGGAACCACCCGTAATCTGAAAAATGGTCTTGTACAAAACTGTCCTGTTTGCTTGGAAGGAGGAGCCATGTCTTGCGGTCGAGTGGCGATAGCCGCTACGTCAATGGAGTCCAATTTCCTTATACGTCTTTTCTCCCTTTTCTCAGTGGTGACAGCGGCCCAGGCAAAGAACTTGATTGACGCAGGGGCTGACGCTCTGAGGGTTGGCATGGGCAGTGGCTCTATCTGCATCACACAAGAAGGTAAAGGGTAGTGTTGCAGGCCCTCAATGTAGATTCAACCCTGTGGATTGCTGGACAAAAATGCATACAGCATTTTTGGGAAGGGAGGGGGTGTGTGGTCAAATGGGTGATTAGGTCCCTTTTGATCTGTCCAAATTCTGAGGGTAGTGGCCGAGATATTAGTCTCGAGATTAGAAGAACCCGTGAACATGTTGCAGGTGAATTGTGTATCAAATCAGCATCAACACAACAAAGAGAGCGCTTGTGGGTTCCTAAAGTCAGGGCAGTTTCATAGCTGGAGGTGTTTCCTTCCCTGCACCCCCCCTTCCTGCAGGGATTGGAGTGTGGCCTGGCTGCACAGTGTCCCAGTTCAGGAGAATATTGCTTGTTCCTCCCTCTTTATCTCTAAACTGTGTGTGTTTTTGTCTTGTTCAGCTGCTCCAAAGGTCCCTCCAGACCTAAAGTCCCACAGCCCCAAATGCCCTTCCGCGGTCACTGGCACCTATAGTAAGTCATTGCCCCTTCCCTGCCCCTTAATTTTTGTGGCTTGGAGGACGGCTCTGATTGGCTGCCCATTATCTCCTCCTACCTTTCTGCTTGTTTGAGAATAATCTGGTTAGAGACACGCTCAAGGTCTTATGGCTTTGGACACTGGTTGTTAAAGCTGAGTGGTTGTTTTTTCCTGAGTTTTTCCAAAAGCAGGGTTCTAAATGTTGTTGCTATCAAATGAAGGTTTCCTGCCTCAAATCCGTAACTGAAATTTTAAAAGGCTCCTTTGCTCTCTTCCTTGTCTTTATAGATCCAAATTCTATAATTACTTGCACATGGTTAAGTTATAATTTGAATCTCATTAACACCAAAAGTTAAATTGGTTAAATTTTCATTGTATGAAATGCAAAATAGGTAATGTGCTTTCCCTTTCAGGTGTTAAATTGGCTATAGTATGAGTTGGTCTAAATTCTCCAGCTATTAAGGTTTATGTTTATGGACATAGGATTATTGGATACATATTATGTTATGCAGGCCAGTTCCAAAGGGAAAAAGTGACCCCATCATGAGGTTTTCTTTTAGGGCTACACAGGTGGTGTTTTATGCCTGCCAGGAAGAGTATTTGTACTCTGATGAATGATTGCCCTAGGCAGTCATTTAAATGTTTTAATTAAATCTCTACCTCTATAATTTAAAATGAACTTTTATTCAGTTAAGTAATCCTTTGTATGCAGTTCTTCAGTATTTGAAATGCTATAAACATAATTTGTGTTGCCCATTCAGGACAACACAACACTTTTTCCTCTTAGAAATTATTTTCATGTATGAAAGAAGGTTTCAGCATATTTTGCTGTGGACCTGTATCACCTCATAGATGTTTCTTATTGATCAATAAGAGACCTCTTGAAGGAAGAAGGAAGCACTTGTTTCTCCAAGACTTCCTGAACCTTCCTTTTGTCTGAGATAGCTATTTGCTAGATGTTCCCCAGATAAGTGTGGCATTTTTCTTCTGATTGACAAACTTAACTGAATCTACTAACTCATACAATTTTTCTAAACAAAAATCTAGTCCAGTGTTACTCAACCCAGGCCACTTGAACATGTGTGGACTTCAACTACCAGAATTCCCCAGCTTCTTTTAGATTTTTTTTAAAAAAATATGTAGAAAGATTGGGATGTTATTTGAGTGATGAATGCTGAAATTATGGGTTCTCTTAAACCCTGGCATCATATTTTCTTCCGGTTTTGGAAATCTATCCTGAAGAATGCTACTACTGGGAATTAATTCAAGGAGAGATGAACTCTCAAATTACTGAATTATGTATCTTTCCCCTTGTTTAATTGTTTTTAATGTTGTGGATTCTTGTGTTATAAAATAGGTGCAGTAGATTTTTTTTAACTTGATACTGTATTTTTTAGTTTGGAGTTTAATATCAGGTGTATATTAAGCCAATTGAGATAGTTTACAAAATTGCAAGCAGGTACTACATTTTCTTCCTCCTACCCATATTTCAAAGCTCTACTTAATATCTAAAGCAGGGGTCCCCAAACTTGGCAGCATTCAAAACTTGTGGACTTCAATTTGCAGAATTCTCCAGCCAGCATGGCTGGCTGAAGAATTCTGGGAGTTGAAGTCTTAAAGTTGCCAAGTTTGGAGACCTCTAATCTAAAGATCCCACAAATTCAAAGTATGACTCAGCTATGTCGCATTGAATTATGCACACATATTTACAAAACTGCTGATTTAAAGCGAGTGAATGTGTTCTGCATGTAAAGGGCCATTGGATCATCCTCCGAATGGGTGGAGAGACAGTTTCCAAACTTTTAGCCATGCTTTGACAATGGTTAAATGTGAATAGAGGACGCATGCCACAAATCATAAGTTCTTCTGGTTTGGAACAGCTTTGTTTTACGTTATGTAATGTAATATCATCTTGGGTTCAGATTACACATTTAATCATTGCCAAATCACAAACTGGGATGGGCAAAAACTTGTGCAGGAGAAGCTGGAGGCCATGTGAATGACACATGCACAACATGTTTGCCACTTAATTTATTTTATGGTTCAGCGTGAGCTGTGGACAGGCCTAAATGTTATGAGACTCTGGGCTGGAAAAAAATACTTTGTCCTGAATTCCTGGCAAATCACTGCCAGTCTCTATTGGACAACCAAGGGGATCACCTGGAACTGTACCTTGCTTGGTATCAGAAAGTGCTTCCATCCTTAGATCTTATTACAGATTCTGACCCCAAATAAACTATTACCATCTTGGCATGGTTGTTACCAGTATTTTGGAGAGGATCAAAATTAAAGCAGGCCATTATAATCGGTCTACTTCCAGAACAGTTGGAGCAACTCTATTACAAGATTGGAATGTTACATGATTTAGCACCTGCACACCCATGATTAAAGTGGCTAAATGTCTAGCAACAGTTTCAGTGTAGACCCAAGAACACAATAATGTGCTTAAACCATTGTTTTCCCAATTAAGCAAAGTTCTATCTACACATTGCTGTACCTCACCATTAAAGGAGATTGTTGTAGCCTTTTAGACAATTATGTTCAATAAAAGACTACATCTACCTATTTTGTATCTCTTACTTTTGGAAATGTAAATGGTTAAAACAGTTTCATATCAAATTACTCTAGCAAATTTCAAACCCTGCTTTGAATCCAGTGCCACCTGTGTGGATCATGAAGCTGAGAACTGAATTCTCTCACTCCATGGTACCAAATGCTCATTTTTAAAGGCTTGGTCTCTGTACAATTGGTATAGACATCAGCTTGCAAAACTCAGCTACTCAGGGATTTTTGCTTTTCTATTTTAGAGTATAACTGCATGCTTTAAAAATTATTTGGGAAAAAGGTGTTTTGGGCCTTGCATGACCGGATGTCTCTCTGCTAGTTTATTCAAGCAGCTGGATCATTTTTCATGCTCTTGTGGAAGTTTGAGCGAAGTCTGGGCTCCTTTAAAGAATAGCAGAAGTGTGTTGAATTCAAGCAAGGTCCAAAGCAATTTTTCCAAACCATTTTTGAAGTGTGAGTTTCTGTACATCGCTTGATAGGTTTTAAAGTTCTTAACATAGAAAATTCCTTTTTTAACATTTTTTTTAGCTTTGATGTTTTTCTTTGCAGACATGAGACCATCTCTTTAGGACTAACACTGTTTTGATTTCGCTGGCAGCCCATTTCATGGTTGATTTGAATTCCAGTTCAATGCAGTTGCTGTTAGTTTAAATTCAAACTGGTTGGGTTGCCTGTACTTGACCCTAGAAATTGAAAGGAAAGACAACAGCTGAGTTGGTATAAAAGTGATCTGTGTGGGAACCAGTTTCTTGGAGAAGCACTGAGTTGACTTTGGCAGTGCAGACAGTACTGAAACTCTGCATTTAACGGGAAGTTTGTACTCTAATTTTGCACGGTTCTGAACGAATCTGAATCACTATTCTCACTAATGGCGAAAAAGATGTTTGAATTAAAAGTCCACTGGGGTGATTGTCCTATTTAGTGGGAGGGAGCGGTATTATTGATGTCAATCTCTGTGCATGGCCTTGGCTATCCATGATGTATCGATTACAGTCTGGGCAGAATGGAAAATCTAGGCCACACAATTTGATGCAAAGCATAAAAGGGCCCTTGCTGATATATTTTGGAGATCTTTTTTTTTGTTCCTGACTTATTGTGAGCTCTAAGCAGATGACATTTTGCTTTGGTTTCAGTCATCCTTGTTCCAGAGGTGGCTACCGTGTTTCCCCAAAAACAAGACCTATCCTGAAAATAGCCCCTAGCTTGATTTTTACACGTGCATCCAATATAAGCCCTACCCCGCAAAATATGCCGTTAAAATCCCACCCACTCCATTGTACCTGGTTGCACGAGATGGGGCTAGGCGCACAGGTAAAAATCTCGCTACGGCAGGGATGGGGGGTTTGAGCTGCCCCGTGTGCCCTGCACCTGCTTACCTTAGGACAGTTGCAGCCAGGCCTCTCACACCCCGACACCTGCCTCTGAAGGCCTCTAACAGCAAAATGGAGGCCAGGGGGCCCCACACACGTCAATCTGGAGCTTGTTTCTGAGCTTCAGGAAAGCCCTCTGATGGTGAAACAGGGGCCTGGGGTGCCTTGCGCAAGCGGCAACAAGCGGCCGCAGAAGAAGTGGGCCGGCAACAGCCACACAGGTTCCTGCTGGGCGGTGCTGTCGGTGCCACCGTCGTGAGGTGAGACAGTGGAAAAGACATCCCCTGAAAATAAGATCTAATACCTCTTTGGAGGCAAAAAAAAAAGACCGGGTCTTATTTTCGGGGAAATACAGTAGCTTGATTAAAACTTCAGTGCAAGATACTGGATTCTGATCATCCAATAAAGACCAAGTCTTTTATTACAGATATTGACTATTACTGTGGCTGGAGAATGGTAACTGCAAGTAGGTTGACTGGAACCAACTACTAATCCTCAAACGTGCATGGATTTATATCTGCCTCTGGGAAAATACCCTCGAAGGTTTGCCAGAATTGGAAAGACACACAACTCCCTTGATATACTTGTGGAAGAAATAGCTGAAAAGGATGCCTTTTCTGAAAATTGATTTGTTTTGTTTTGTTTTGTTTTTGGCTCATGCCGAAAATGCCATGCACTTTGAGGATGCTTATATGTTAGGTGTTCTGCTGTAGAATAAAATTGACTACTTCTTTTGCTTGTTATCTTCATCTGTCCCATTTAGTCTTAGCGTGTGGCAGGCCCCAAGCCACAGCAGTCTACAAAGTGTCTGAGTATGCTCGAAGATTTGGTGTGCCAGTGATTGCAGATGGCGGCATCCAGACGGTTGGACACATTGCCAAGGCCCTTGCCCTGGGCGCTTCTACGGGTGAGATTGGAACTACAGATGACTTACTAGCACGTACTTTGGGCTCATAGGATTGTGATTGTTTCCAGGCACAGCCTTTAGAAGGGAATGGAGTTGTTTGCGAACATAAGCCCATAAGAGAGATCTTGTGTTGCACTATATATCATGTTTATGGCTCAAATGTATGGCTAGGAACCATGCCTATATTGGGGAACTTGTCAGGAAGTTAAGATACCGATCAATAGATTGATAGATCGATAGAGAGATAGATGGTAGATAGATAGATGGTAGATAGATAGAT
>AZIM01001838.1:328099-338254 GCA_000516915.1 Ophiophagus hannah | reverse complement strand
TTCAGCTCTGACTGGATGGTGGGCAGTGGAAGGATTTATATTCCTTGCAGACAACTGATCATCTGCATCCTTTTTGAGGGTCGTTGAAGCACTTGGAGGTTTAGTGCTAATGTTTCCTGTAGTCTGCAATTTTTCTGGCAAACTCCCACACCATTTGAAGGGTGTTCATCCCAAATTGCATAGTCTAGAGATTCTCAGTCATCCAGGTCATGGTTATCAAATCCTTCCATTACCACCATCCAGTGAGAGCTACTTCTTGGATGAGAAGCAAAATGTCTTCCAAGAAAAAACAAAGTCCAGTTGCCTCCTGAAAAAGCACCTTTGGGACAACCGTGACNNNNATGACTGAGAATCTCCATAGACTTTTAGCTGTGCAATTTGGGATGAACACCCTTCGAATGGTGTGGGAGTAGGAATGGATTTCCCCAAAAAATTGCAGACTGCAGGAACTATTAGACACAGATAAACCTCCAAGTGCTTCAGCGACCCTCAGAAAGGATGCAAATGACCAGCTGTCTGCAAGGAATATAAATCCTGCCATTCCCCATCATCCAGTCAGAGCTGAAGAAGCTTCTTGGATGAGAAGAAAAACGTCTTCAAAGAAAAAACAAAGAAGTCCAGTTGCCTCCTGAAAATGCACCTTTGGGTTATTAGTTAACGTGCAAATGAATTATGTAGTTGCACCTGCCCGATCTTGCTGGGTCCATCCAAAGGCTAAATAATGCGACCTAATGCATGGATGGGAGGCCATCAGGAAACCTCGGGGCTGTAGGCTAGATTGGGAATTGAAACAAATCATCCCTGAGGAACACAGAAATAAATTAGTTCTGTATTATTGTAAAGTAGTATTGCTTTGATATTGTAAAGTATATTGTAATATTGTAAAGTATATTGCTTTAAAACTCAGGCACTCTGAGTTTGATGTGGAACTGATGAGAAATGGATCCCTCAGTTTGAGAGACCTTTGCAGAAGGGTTCCTTTGCCCATCTGAAAATACGAATCATCAGGTAATTCAGGCACAGCAAAAAAAAACCCCACATTTATTAAAGGGAGGATCAAGTCTTTAAAGGATACAGAAACAAATTATACAAATGATATTTGGTATATGTGAAATGTCAGAAAGCAAGGGGTCAGATAATGAAACACATTGTGAGACTTGAACAATAGAAAAACAATTATTCTAGATGACATTCCACAGGTGCCAAATGTATGGCTTATGTTACTCTTTCCCAGCTGGGTTTGTGTCTTTCCTAAAACGTACAAATGTATTCAAGGATTTTCACAATATATTATACCATTTAGTGTTGAGAAGTTCTCATAATATCGAAAGAAATGGCCTTAGCTAAGAAGAATTCCCCCCCTGAAATTAGAAAAGAGGCCTAGACTTCCATGTTAAAAGTATTAATATCAATTTTTAAAATGCTATTAATGAAACCTAAAGCTCTTAACCAAGCTGATTATATATCTACCAATCTTCATGTGTTTAATTGTTAACCATTTTCTTGGCTCATACAGTAGACTGAATCATATTCTCTATCCAAATGGGCTGTATTTCCATGACATACTAAGTTTAGTGTTAGCCTTAATTCTGCTTTTGGTTTAGCAAATACAGCCTTGTTAGGTTATGGTTCAGTGTAATATGTGAATCCAGACAGTGGATTAATTCAGTGATCAGATGGAACATACTGCATAGCCCATTCTACAATAGTCTCAAAAGTTTACAGAACAGAAGCTTGGAGTCACATGACAAAAACAGAAATTCAGCAGTATACACACACAAAATTTAATACAATAATAAAAGCAAATACAAACTAAACAGAGAGAGACTAGAAAGAGAGAATTAAAAATATAAAGAAAAAGTGTTTTCAAAGCTTTAACCACCTCCTTTTTTATATCGAATAGAAAGTCCTTATTCAGGTCATTCTCTTGGCTTGTCATTTGTGTTTCCATTTTCGTTTCCTTCTCTATCTCATAATTCACACTTTTTTTAATACCCAATGTTCAATATTTCTGCATCAGGCAAAGTTTATTTTATATCTGTCACTCCTTCATTAACATATTTTGAACATAGTTTGTCCGTAGAAGTAGCATTGATGTTTCTGACATTATACCTACAATTTCTGGTCCCATTCTTTAAAAAAATCTCCTGGAATATTTGTGTGATTTTGAAAATCCCTGTGACCAAAAACCAAAGGCAACGTTCGCCTCCCCCCCTTTTCCTTTTCTTCCTGGACTTTTTAATCCGCTCTAGTGTCCAATTTTTGAAATCATAAGATCTCAAATCTCTGTTATGACGTAATATAGATAAATCAATTTGGTTCCCATGAAAAGCTATTTATTTATTTCCAAAATCTCCAAACTGGTAAAATTATCAATATTCCAGATTTGTCTGTAGTCTTAATTCATTTATAACTTTCTTGGATCAAAGTCTTGTTCAGCTTTTTGTCATTTATTTCCAATTCTTTATATTCTTAAACTTGTGGTTAATTTATTTTGGTTCAAGAAAGACAGTAATTTCATCAAGTGGCTTTTCAAACTTGTCATTCTGAAAGTCTCTGATAGCTTTAAGATAATTAAATAGGCAATTTCCCAAAGTGATTAGAAAGTGAGATTAGCTAACCCAATATCCTTTTTAAAAGCTCTGCTGTGGTTGTGATGGCTTGATCCCTTTGTCTCCTGGCACTCAAATCAGTCAGACACTGCTGTCCTATGGTCTCCTCATGAGCAGCAGCCATCTGGAATACATGTGGGTAATTTCCTATCCACACTTTTTTTGGACGTTTAATTCTTCCATCCATTGGAAGTCCAAAATTCAAATATATTTCTTAACAACATATGTTATAGCTTGTATAACGAATATTGAATTAATGTTTTCTTCTGCATTCATAAGAGAAACTAGTACCCCATCATCTACAATGTCATTGTTGTGGTTTATTCTGGAGCTTTAAAATGAGAATATTTTTAATGTGTGGCATGGTTGGTTTCTGTTCTGGAACAACTAGCATCAGAAAGGATATCAAATCTGCTTGTCTTTTGTGTTTTATATTGTGATAGGTTCCCAAAGACATTGTTGAGAGTGTACTTTCATTGAAGTGCCCAGGAGTGCCTCCCATTCACAACTGTCAAAATGTTCCAGCTGGACTGATTGTGCAATTGGACAGACCAACTGTCTTTGAGCAGATTCTGACAGCTCTTCCTGTATACACAAAGCCTCCTTTGACATCCCAGGGATACTGCATCATCCTCAACTGTGTGCCCCTGCATGGGCGGAAAGACCTGAAGTCACTCAGTCTGGGTCATCTGAGGGCCATCCTCATCACTGACCACTTGGCGGGCCTGCTCCAAGCTCAAGGGTTAGTGCATAGAATGAGCCTTTATTGTCGATCACGTTACAGCTCAGGTTCTAAAAACATGTATGACTTTCCTACTCCTTAAAGACCTTTCATTTTGGGTTGTCAAAATATATATGAGATGCAAATTAGATGCACTTCCATTGGCTCACGGCCCTTTAATCTATTATTCTATTATGCCGTTTTTCAGAGGATTTTCTGCAGTTTATATTAGCAGTGGCATGAATGCAATGTTTGTGAGTTTGTTTGCTGTACAATTCCTTTGTTTGTTTTGCACAAACAGAATAAACGTGCAGCTGGTTCCAGCTTTTGTCGATGAGGAAATCCATCAGTTCTTGCATCAGATACAAGTTGATTGGCCTTCTGGGTCAGAAGCCTCTCAAGTTCCTGAGGACATTCTGACCTTGAAGGAAACCCTTTGCCAGTGTCAATATACTACATTTATCCAGGCAGACCAGGATGAAACTGTATGTAAACTGCACTTGAAAGAGTTCCTGGAGAAACAGGAGGAACTGGAAGGCTATGACCCCAACTTGGATGTCTTTCTTGGTAAGTGCTGACATTCCTTTGAATAATATTGGACAGATTGATTGATTGATTGATTATATGCCATCAAGTTGTTTTTTTATTCCTAGCAACCATAAAAATTGATTTTCTCCATGATGAATATGGACAAATAGCATTATTATATCCATTCTCATGCAATAATCCTGCAAAATAGGTTGCTGGGAATACTTTAATTTTATGGATGGGACATTCAGGATGAGATGATAATTTGTAGGATTTAGAAGCCTATTACTGATTCAATTTGATTTTAGTTGCATACTGCACTTCCTTCCAGGTTTACAAAACAACAATACATACAGTGTTAAACCACCACAAAAAATAATGATGCTCAGAAACAATAAACAATGCAAGAAAAACCCTGTTTATTAAAAGAGAGAGAGAGAGAGAGGGAACTGGCAATCTGAAAGACAGTGTGGTCCTGCAGTAATTACTATTTTTCAAATGTTGAATGATTGGAAAGATTTTAAATTGTAAAGTTATTTCTCTTTGGGGTCTGAGTTCCATAATTGGAACATGGTGGTTGAGAAAGCCGCATTTTTGACTTTATTTGTGAGCTAAACTCAGTCCTGCTCTACTGTTTATTGCTCAGATGTATGTTACACAAGGGAAAGAGTTATAGGTAGAGATACAGAGCATTTCAACTCCACATGATTAGGGATAAACGGTCCATGAAGTAAGACCTCCAGGACACACATGGTATACATATAGTGATTTCAACCTGAATCTCCTTTTGGTTATCTCCTTTTGGGTTTTAGTAACAGAAGAGAAGTTGCACCATGTAGCTGAACTCCAGCGTGTGGCCCAGCAATGCACAGTGAGTAGATTGAAAAAGGCTTGGCTCATGGTGGGTGGAAATAGCAGTCTTACCTGTCTATGACTCTGGGAACTGCTGTTTTTCTCCAGGAGGATGCGCCAGGGGTTTGCTGTAGTATTGTGCATATTGTGAACAATGAAGAGGCATTCCAGCAGCAAAAGGTGGATCTACTGTGGAGATTATTAGCACAGCCACAATCTTTCATAAATCACCAGGTATGGAATGGTCTGTCTTCTGGGAAGAGGTTTTTTTATTATTACTATTATTTATTTTTGGTGCTTTCAAATCAATATTGACTCCTGGTGACTTCCTGTACAAGTTCTGGTAGTTATCTTGGCAAGACTTCGGTTTCCCTTTGCTTTCTCTTTCCTATGGCTGATAGAGAGTGACCAATCATCAATTGGCATTGTGCCTAAAGTGGAACTAGAACTCTCAAGTCTCCCTGTTTCTGGCCTGTTGCCTTAGCCACTATCCCATACTGGCTTCTGGGAAGGATATATTATATGCAATACAATCAAACTTTTCCTACTCGATTGGACTGCCTTAAGAAAGGATGACATACTTTGTGTCATCACTATAGCTAGCCTGTCTCATATCTCATGCTCAGCCCATTTCAGCAACCCTGCTCTGGAACTTTTGTTAAACCGTCCAGGTATCTTATCTACCCCCAAAACACTTATTCCTCTGTTACATGCTAACAACATTTTATAAAAAGTGAAAAGCAACTTAATGATTGCTTGTGATTAATGGTTGGTATTTTTTTATTTCTTAGAAACACCTTGTCTGTGGGCCTGTGAAAATTACCTGCACTGATTCTTGCATGAATGCTTTTCAGTACTACCAGTAAGTTCCCAGTCTCTCTCATGATTTTGGCACAGTATCATTGAATCCCAGTTATATCAGCAGACCTCTCTTCCTTCTTGAACAAATTGCTGATAACACTCTTACTTGGATACTCCAGAAAGTAAGTTATGGCATGGCAGCTCAGCAAGTAGAGCAACCCCTGTTTTACTATCGGTTGAACTTGTCTGATTTGTGAAAATCTGTAACATTATTCTTGTATAGTAGAGTCCCTGAGAAAGCTCCAAGAAATGGAAAGACAGCTTTAATAGTCTTGAGCTAGCAGGACAGTCCTGTTGGTGGGTAGAATTCTGTCTTTTCCTCATTTCACACGGAAACTCTCAGTTACAGTATTAGAGGCAGAGCTGACAAAAAGGGCAGACTTCTTCCTGAGGAAATAATGGTTTTCCATCAGATCAATTTTGGCAACCAATAATAAAAAGAGAGAATAAGTAAAAGAAAAATACTCTTTCCCCTTGACATAAATGTTCAGTATTTTGGTAAAAGAGAAGCATGTGGCTGGTCTGAGAAAATATTTTAAGGGGCAGTGGTGGGGACAACTTGGGAAGGCTCCTGTTGGATCACAGAACTTAGACAAAGTGAATGGCAGCATCAGCTTTGAGCCTGCCTGTAACAGAGCCAGCTGGAGATCACTGGTCTGGAAAATACTATCAGACAAGTAGGGGGGACTTAATGGCTAGCAGAAGATAGGCCAACAGACCCACCCATGCTGGTCCAGGACTGAGATGCATTACATTACTGTGATTGCACCTTTTTTTCTATTTCCATGTCTCTGAACAGCTATAGATTGTTACAGTAGAATATACAATAAAGGAAGAGTTGGACCATTATGAAAAGAATACTTAAAGGAAGGGGAGTTTTTCTTGGAAGGATTCTTAAGCCCTGTTTTATAACTATTATAGAAGAAGAAGAATTAACCTTTTCTTTTCCATCTTTCAGTGAACAGAAGGGTACTTCACAATAAATTTACTGTTTTGAAAATAGCAGCAGTGATAATGTAGGCAATAAGCCAAATGCACAAGCATACATGGTTTTTTAGTTGAGATTTTTCTGTTTCTAACTTGTAGACTACGACACTCCCAGATGTATAAAGCTTCAGTGCTGAAATATGGAGATCTCTCTAAAGGTAATTGTCCATCCTGCTATGTATAATCATAATTTCCCTCTCATTTTATTGTGCTCCTTTTTGAAAATTAAGATGTTTCACTCATGAGAATAATGGTGAGGTATCTTCTTGCTGGATGGTAATTTGTTTTAGTTAGAACCAGGGGAAATGTGTATTATATTATTTATGTGACTTGTTAGATTTATGTCTCAGCTTTTCTCCAGGAGAGAATTGACACTTGTATACTATCCTCAAAGCAATTCTGTGAGGAATTGCTGTTTGCTGAGAGAATGTTTTTTGGGCCCAGAGCTATCTAGGGCAGCAGCGCCACAGGTGTCAGAGCTTAGGAAATGTGGTTGCAGTGGTCCTAAGGTAAGCGGGTAAGACATCCCCTGAAAATAAGACCTGGTGCTTATTTTGGGGCTGAAAAGAAAACCGGGTCTTATTTTTGGGGAAACACAGTAGGATGCTGGGTTAGTTGGTACATTTGGTGAACTTTTGGTCTCAGGTTGACTTCCCTGCCTTTTTACTTTGTTGAATTCTACACATATGCATTCTTTTTCTAAATTTTGATTATTCTGTTCTGTTTGCTGCATCCAATATTTTATGTTTTTACGTTATAATATTTTAGTTCTGTTAACTCTTCCATGTCTGTATGTTGCCTTGAATTTAGACCTTGCCAGTCACACTTTCAGTTTAATTGTTCAACTGCTTGAAATATTTTCTTATGAGTCTTGTTGAGTTTTCTAGTTTTTACATTCAACTTCAGAAGGAAATCAAAGGCTTCCCCTTCTAGATCCTCAGTTGGCTTTGGTGAGATGTGTAGTATATAAATTTGATTAATTAATAAAATAAATTATTGAGGGATAAGTTCCATAGAAGTTTTTTTTTTCATTTGTGATGAATAGCTCTTTTTTTCCCTGATGTCCTTTTTGCAGATGCCTCATGGACGAAAGTAATCAGTGTACTGACATCAGCTGCTATCCGATTTGAAATGCTGAGTATAGTTCATCAGAATCAGGTAAGCAGTGAGGTTCAGCCTCTGAAATAGAAATAGTAAGAAGTTCTGTGCAACTGAAATGTGGAATAATTTTGAAAACACACACATATTTAGAATCAAGAGTTTATGCTAATCCAACATAAGGAAAGAGTGCTGTATTATAAACACAACATGTGGTCATAAACTTAGCTAAATTTGCATAATTATGTTGCATACAGAATTTGCTGGCATGGGAATGAATTATTAGATTAGTGGACTTGTTCATACTCGTATATTCTAGATGAATCTGAACACGAATTATGAGGAAAAGGAATGATATCTACCCTAGTAGATTTTGTCAAATTCACAGCCTCGTGTTAACCTTTGTGACATTTTTTCCCTTCGCAGAGTTGGGCGTGGCCTGCACATGACGCATCTGGCCCACAGACTGCCAATTTGACACCCCTGATCTAGGGGATCCACAAGGGGGAAGGCAATGGTATATAGGGCACCAAACAGAGATTGATATCACGTTGATGAATTTTGGGGAAAAAAGAGCAAGTGAATCAATGCAATGTCACTTTTTGGCAAAGGACAATTTTAGCAATTACTTCAGGCTGCTGGATGTGTTAGACACTGCAATTGGCCTTCCCTAACCTGACTAGGCCTGAAACCTGGGAGTTTCAGTCACCAGAAGGGAAAAGAGTGAATAAAAACAGCTTTTGATATAGACTGATTGGTGCCTTAATTCAGCAGAGCCCAACTAGTAGTTTGCATACCGTAAGGTGGGATTGATGTTAAGACACTGAAACTTCAAGTCTTCCTTAGTGAAATCTGTATTCATTGGCAATCTGGGCCTAAAATACTAAGAACCATGTCTGGAAGTTGAGTTATGACAATTGGACTTCTTTTCTTGTTAGTTTGAAACCTCTCACTTGCTTATCTTCTTCAGCAAAAGATAAGCTTCTTCCATCTAATGAGAACATAATAATCTTCATCAACTGAGAACCATGGCTGTAGTATTTTCTTTTAATTCATTTCTCACAGTGGAACCTTGATTTAAGTAATCTACGGGCAAGATTATTGGGGCAGAGTTCAGGAACTCATTGGCAATAGGACTAGAGCCTTATTTACTTTCTTGCCAACAAAATTTATTTTTGCTCCCTCAGGTTTTTTTGGATGTAGAAGAAAGCAATATCTCTATGAAGGGGACCAAAGGTGGAGCTTTTGTGATGTATAATTGTGCTCGACTTGCCACGCTCTTTGAAACATACCAGAGATCAGTAGAACAAGGTGAAAGTCTTTTTGGCATGTATGCTGGGATTCATCCATGTTTCTGCTTGGCTGAATTGGCAGTCTTTGCATTATTTTGAAAGAACCCACCCATCTCCTGTTTATCTTAATTGTTTACATATAGCAATATAAATATAGAGTGGTTTGCAGTACAGTAAAATTACTTGTTAAGTAATTTTAAGTGTGTAAGTGGAGGAATTTATAATAGAAAGCTTATTAAGTTGCATACAATTTGCATTGCCTTGTTTTTGGCTTGAGTATTTATCTTATTGATACAAAAGGAAATAGTGGATCACAATACCAGGTCCTCACCAATTTTCCATCATGCCACTACATCATGCCATTAACTTAATTTTGTTTCCAACTCTGACTAATCTTCTTACATTTCTTGCTTACTGTGCTAACTAATATCTGCCATCCAATTCAGGTCTGTATCCAGTCTTTCCCCAGTCTTCTGAACTGAACTACTCCTCTCTCAGGGAAGAGGTGAGCAAAGAATTACTAAGACCCAAGCTTGGAGACCTCTCTAGATTCAATTGAAGAATCCAATGCAATGGAAATGAAAACTTCATTTTCTGCATAAAAGTTTGTTACCTAATTCCCCAATGTTTTATATCATATCTTCCACAATCAGTGTATATCATCTACTTTGTTATCTTTTATATCATATCTTCCACGATCAGTGTATATCATCTACTTTGTTATATATAGCACAGTAAGAGGGAACACCTAGTGCACAGACATTGGCTGCTGAAGTGGTCTGGTGTTTGTTGTAGCAGGAATCTCCTTGGTTGATCATTTCCCTCCTAGTTTGCAGTCTAGAACAGAAAGTTTTCTTTTTCTTTCTTTCCTTCCTTTTTCTCCATAGCATATATACAGTACCACCTCATGACACCCCACTCTTTCCCCCCATTCTTTTGCTTAAACGGAGTGTCGAGGGAAAGATTGCTAATCCAGTACTTTTTATAGCATGGGAATGGGAAGAACAAATATTTTGGAAGGGGACCATGGTTTCCCCTCTTCCCCATCCTATTCATTTATTTTATTTTATTTATTTATTTTATTTTGTCAAGCAATTATTAGATAACAGGTATAAGTATAAACATGGTTATGAATACATGAAATGGATACGAATAAGAAAAAAACCCAAACAAACAATAGAACAGGGATGGTAGGCACGTTGGT
>AZIM01001838.1:302306-319184 GCA_000516915.1 Ophiophagus hannah | reverse complement strand
TCTATCTATCTATATCATCTATCTATCTATATCATCTATATTCCGCCTGTATTATTTTTACTCAAGGCAGTGAAGAAATCCAACACACCTTCCTCCTATTTTCCCGACAACAACCACCTTGTGATGTGGGACCTGAGATCCAAGCCTTCTAAGTTGGTTTGTGAAATTAAGATAACAACGCCTTTCACTTTGCTACAAATTCCTTTTGATAGCTGCTGTTGTTCTCCTTCGTCTTCTGAATTTCAATGGAATAAAGCCGTTTCAGATCCCCTCTTTTATTTCTCTGCCTTGCACAGCCAGCCCCCAGGAAAGGACTTGTAACCCCTGGCCACATATCACACCGCGATAGCCATGTCCTTCCGTTTCCCAACACTCCAGAGCAGCCACATCAGCCACATGGCAGAATTTGCTCCACACGAAAGACAAGCTGTCCTCACAGAGACTCCAGAGTGTCAAGCGTTGGTCCACCGACACGGAAAGGAGGAAGTTCAGCTGCAGGAGCCTCACTCCTGTCACGTGAGCTGCGTGAGCGCAAAGCCTTGATACTTTTCTGATCACTTGGATGCCAGCCCCGGCTGGGGTCTCCTGGCCCACAGCACTTTCAGCCTTCACCTCAATAACGTGGACACAGATGGACCCGTCGTCACTGCCACTGACCACTACAAAGCGCCTCTCGGCTGTTTTCTGGATGTGGAGGCTGTTCACACCGCAGCTGTGAGCCTGAATGGTCAGAGCTGGAGATTCCAGGGCTGGAAAAGAACAGAGGTGCTGGTTATTTTTTTCTGCAATTTACTGCTGGCTCCTTGGGCAGTTTTTTTTTTTAATTGGAAAGGTGGGGTAGTGTTAAGATATTTAACTTAATAGCTGGAACAGTAAAGTGTTTAATGGGCCAGAAGGCACAATTTTTAGTTGATTGTTGGAGAGTGTGGGCTCCTGCATGAGGCAATCTACGTTATGATTGGTTGCTGGGTAAGAAATGGGAGTTTCCCTTTTTCTGGTCCTTTTTCTTCTGTGCGCTCTGCATTCTATTCTGTGATTTATCTGATGATGTACTGATGTGCCTGACTATCTTGCTTGTTGTAAAACTAAATGCAGAAGACATTTATTTATATAAAACTACAAATTCGTGCCAGCGACTCCATTTGGACACCAGCTGTGCAATTCCCTGATAGGTAGAACTACGAAAAACAGTTCGTACACTGAAAGGATCCAAGATTGGAGAGGAATAGTTGAACCCAATGCAAAGGCTCAGCTGTAACTCCAGCTTTACAAAAAAGGGGATGCACTGGCTTTTTTAAGGCAGCGTCATCAGGACAGCCAACACCTACCTAGAGGCTTCATCTGAATGTCTCCTGTCTTTACAGTTGCTACAATATGGCTGAGAGCAGCAGTAATGTCCCAAAATGCAATGCTCCCATCGGTGGCCGCACTGCCCATAAAGTGTCTCCTGTAAAAGAAAGAGGTATTTCTAAAATTAGTTGTTGCAGTCCTCCAGTCTGAGTCTCTGCTCCAAACTTCATGCAAGCATCTCCTGGCTAAGGGAGATGGCACTCTCATGCCATTGCTCCGCTCTTCCTACCTTCTCCCACCAGCGGTCTTGTAGGCAAACGCCTCGACCTTCAGGACGCAGTGCTGGTGGTGAAAGGATTCTGCTACAAGACACAACTTCTTGGCGTTCTCAAGCAGCAGGAAGAGTCTACCAAAAAAGGGAAAGAAGGCACTTAAATGGATACAGAGCTCACATTTTCTTCAGGGTCTCTCTTGATACGCTGTCCCCAAGGTGCTTTTTCAGGAGGCAACTGGACTTTCTTGGTTTTTTCTTGCTTCTCATCCAAGAAGCTTCTTCAGCTCTGACTGGATGGTGGGGAATGGAAGGATTTATATTCCTTGCATTCTTGATTCCTTGAATCCTTCCGTTCTCCACGATCCTGCCAGAGCTGGAGAAGCTTCTTGGATGAGANNNNAAACATCTTCAAAGAAAAAAACAAGAAAGTCCAATTACCTCTTGAAAAAAGCACCTTTGGGACAATGATGACCTGGATGACTAAGAATCTCGACACTTTTTGATATGCTGATACAACACTGCTACTCTGTGAGCTACATGGACTCCAAGTGGCTTCTGAATCCAGTTCAAGGTCGCCATCTATACAGCCTTACATGGCATGAGACCAGACGACTTGTGGGCTTTCATTGTTTCTGCCTGCTCTACCAGGTCTATCAGGAAGGGCATGTCCCAGGTCTCTTTCATTATAAAACAACATCTTGTTGGGACTCCAGAGCCACGCTTTCTCAATAGATCTGGAATGGCAACCTCCCTCCCTGAGAGATACAGAGTACAGAATAATAGAATTGGAAGGGACCTTGAAGGTCCCCTAGTCCGATCCCCTGCCCAAGCCAAGCAGGAAACCCTATACTACTCCAAACAAATGGCTGTCCGACCTTTTCTTAAAAACTTGTGATGAAGCACCCACAGCTTCTGAAGGCAAGCCCTTCAACTGATTAATGGTTCTCACTGTCAGGAGATTTCTCCTTAGTTCTAGATCGGATCTCTCTTTGATAATTTTCCATCCATTACTTCTTGTCTTGGCCTCAGGGGCTTTGGGGGATAGGTTGTCCTCCCCTTCTTTCTGACAGCCCCCCCATATATTAGAAGACTGCTATCATGTTACCCCCTAGTCCTTCTCTTTGTTAAACTAGACATACCCAATCCCTGCAACTGTTTGTTGCGTTTTAGCTTTAACCATCTTAGATCCAGATGGCCCTGCTCCTGTTAGGTTTTGTAACAGAGTGGCTGTTCCTCCAGGCTTTTGGGAGAGAGAGATGAATTTGGTTGGTGATGTGGTTTTTATTTGGGAGGTTACTATTTACCTAAGGTGTCATGCCTTTATACTGTCATGATGTCTTAATCTTTGCACATTGCCTAGAGCAGTGGTGGTTAACCTTTTTGGCACTGCGTGCCAAAACGGGAGCGTGCGCCCCCCCCCTCCCAAAAGGCTCAAGTGTGAAAATGCATGTGTGCACACGTGCTGGAAACTGGAAGAGCAGCTCCCAGCATACACATGCATGCCAGCCACCTGGTCTTCCGGTTTCTAACGTACATGTGCGAATGAAGACCAACTGGTCATCCGGTTTCTAAGGTGCATGCGCGCGTCAGCCAGCTGGTCTTCACGCACACATGCACCTTAGAAATCGTAAGACCAGGTGGCTGGCCGGTTACTAATGCCCATGCACACGCTGGCCAGCTGGTCTTTGCGCACACATGCGCATTAGAAACCAAAAGGCCGGTGTGCATGCGCACGCTGGAATCCAGAAAAACAACAGGCGATGGCTGGCGTGCTCAGAGAAACGACTGTGTGTGCCACTTCCGGCACATGTGCCATAGGTTTGCCATCACGGGCCTAGAATCATTGCTGTGAGATGGGCTGTTTTATAAGTTCTTTAAATACTAAGATGTTCCTATTTCTTGCTTGAGTGCGGGGGAAATGCTTCATAAAAGTAAACAGCACCTGCCCCACCGTGTCTTTTTTTGCCCTTCTTCTCCCATCTCTGGATGTTTTTGCTCTGACAAGCAAAGCCCATTCCAGCCATCCCAATCCCCAACAAAAGGAGCAGAATTATTTTCCTTACCGGACAGATCCATCACTACAAGCAGCAGCTAGGAAGCACAAGGGACTGGGCAATTCCACCTCTTCTATCCTAGCAAGCACCACCACAGACATGTACCTGGAACACACAAGCCAGTCACTTCTTCCAGAGCGGGTTTTCATTTGCTGCCATCTTTTCGTTCCAGAACAGAAGCAGCCATAGGCAAACTAGAAAATGGCATGCAGCTTGCTATCTGGTATCTATCATAGATTCATCAGTTCTCTTTACTGGACACAAATGCTAAAAACACTACACCACAATTGGAACCAAAAAAGTTCTAGAGGGGAACTGAAAAATTAAGGCATGCACACATTTCTCTGTTAAATATCACTACTTCCACAGAATACATGAATATTACATCCTTCAAAGATTTAAATTTGGAGGAGATTTATGTTCAGTTATTTTGGCTAAAAAAAATCATATGATGACCCTTTTCATATCCTTTCAATCCAGTTTTAAGATTATTCATGAAAGCCTCATGTCTCCCCTAAGTTCATTACATGTTTGTGTGTGTGTGTGTGTTCTGCAGATACCCCTCCTCTTCAACCTTGCAGAAGTTTGCTGACAAAATTCAGCTTTGCAGAATTCTGCTGACAATTTAATCAATGTTTGGGAATGTGCAAGATTTTAGACAAACCTCAAAGCAGGTCGAAAACCTCACAGTAGTTTTGATGTTTTGACTCCTGGAGCCTCAATACGTTTTGCCGCTTAGTGGTAAAGCTTCTATAGACCAGCTACTACTATAGGCAGTATCTGATTGAGTTGTGAAAAATGCGAGAACCGAAATATCATAAAAACTACACTGAGGGCAATTGGAAATGAATACAGGTAGTTCTTAACTCATGACTGTAAATGAGTCTAGATTATAGTCTTAAATTGTTACAGTCCTTAAGCAGGTCCTTTATATGACCCTGCTCCATTTTATAATCTTTTTATGACAGTCATTAAGTCAGTCCATTTTATCCACTGAATTTATGCCAGAAACTGGATGAAATTGGCAAAAACACCAAAAATTGTGATCCTTTGAACAGCAAATGGCCAAAAATGCAAGCCGGTTGCCAAGTGCCCCAAATGAAATCATGTGGATGTGTGTGGGTGTGCGCCTGTGTGCATGTGTGTGGCTGTTGGAACTTTGAAATTGGGTCATACATACCTTTTCCACAGTAATGTCAAGCAGTTGCTATGCAACCAGCCATTAAATGAGGTGTCAACCCTGAAGCGAGCCTGGCTGAGGCCATCATGGAGGCTTCAGGGTTGCCACAAGATGAAGAAGGGACAGGGAGCGGGGGGACTTTTCCTTTTTAATTAGGTGAAAACCGCGGGAACCTTCAGAGTCAGTTTTCACCAGTTGTGCCAATATGAAGTATCCAATAAATCGTTCCTTGAGGAATCTACCTGCCTCAGAGTTCTGCTTTCTTTGGGTGCATTACTTGGAACACCGACATGAGGATTACTTGTACTACATGCACATGTGTTGAAGGAGCTGATGACAAAGAGAATCAACAGCCTAGACTCAAAGCTAAACAAAGCTGTATACTTTGTATATGGGGATCAGTCATAGCACCAATGCAGATTGTCCTGATATACAGTTAGAGGGAGAGACCATTTATTTCTACCTGGTTTCCGGATCCATCTTGATGAGTTTGTGCTTATTCTTCTTGTAGTCCCAGTGCTCATCTAAGCGATGCGATGCCACGTGAACCAGCTGAGAGGCTACACAGCTGCTGGAACCAGGCTTAGGGTTGAGCGCTAATCTATAACACTCGATCTGGGCTCGTCCCCCTGCAGAAAAAAGCATAGCGGAGATCCTTTCCCTCTCAGGCTGACCAACGCCATTCTGGACCACAGTCAGAGCTCTTACACTGGAGATGTGGTCGCCAAGGGCAGCGAGCTGGGTCACTCTGTGAGTTTGCACATTAAAAGCGAGGATGTTCACTGTGTTGTCCTCACTTCCTGTAGCAAAAACACTGATCGTCTCTCGCTCAGAGGCTTCCAGGGTACCAATGTGACACACACATGTCACCCCCCTGCCGTGCAGAGCAGCTTTCAGGATTCGCTGCCCACTGGAGGCTCCTTTACTTTGATACAACCACACTTCCCCAGATTTGATATACACAAAGGTCTCCACGGAAAGGCAGCGGGCATAGCTCCAGGAGCGGTGGCCGCCTCCGCAGGGAATGCAGAGGAGCCTCTCACTGCTGCTGGCACTCCAAATTACAAAGTGGGTAGCATGGAAGCCGAGCGCCCTCAGGCTCCCATCGGGGCCAAAGCGTAGCTCTTCCAGCCACTCTAGGTCTTTGCATGGCTTTTGCTTCCTCAGCACTTGGAGCTGCCGATCCTTCGCTTGCAGCTGGCGATAGCAGCCGTCTCTCCCCGTGCTGTAAATAAAGTCCCCGTGGCAGGTTACGGAGGTCACCCCCTGTTTTCCATGAAGCCCAAAGAGCAGAGAAACAGGCCTCTCGGCATGGGGCTCTCCGCTTCCAACAGGGAAGGAAAATCCAGGCAAGGCACAGGCGGTCTCTGAAGTCGAACTGCTGGGTTCCCCTCCTGCTTGTGCTTTTTCCACTCCCGGAGTTGGCTTGCAGGCAAACATCATAAGAGAGCCTCTGCGGTCGCCACAAAGCAGAAATTCTCCCCGGGGCAAAAAAAAAGCAACGCAGGTGTGCCATCGCTGCTTGCAGACTGGCAGGAGAAAAGATTGCTTTAGTACCACTGTTGTTCCCCCAAGTGGGCGCCAAGAGACTTCCAGCCACAGCAAAGCCCCCGCTGGGCCAGAAGCAAAGAGGCTGCAGGTATTGGTCTCCCGGTTTGGATCCGTGGCCCAAGTCAAAGTGTGCACTTTCCCTTGAAAGAGGTTTAACGCCTTGCTTTGTGCCGGACTGCTGAGCGGAAACACTTTCACCTGCCCTGACAAGTTGCCCATGGCACAGAAGAAGTCTCCACTGGCAAGTTGGGATACTTCTAAGAGACTGTAAGACTGATAAGCAGCGTCCTCCAGGAGCAACACCCAAGCTTTGGAAGTCAAGTCACAGGAATAAACAGCCCCGGCATCAGTCATCAACAGCAGATGGTTTTCATCCACCAGTTTTACAGCCCTGGGGGATCCTTTTCTGCCAGTGGAAGGAAAATCCAGCTGCCAGAGCCTGTTTCCAGTAGTGTTTCTTTCCTTGAGGCACCAGTGTCTGATGCCTGAATCGGCTCCCCCCGTAAACACCCAGCCTCGCTCCTCATCCACAGCCACAGCCCGGAGTCCTTGGCCCTTGTGTCCTTTGAAGCTGTGGACAATCTTGCCCTGATAGTTCCACACAAGACAGGCTGAATCCTCACCAATGCTGATGATGTAGTCCCTCAGCAGTCTTACTGACCAGACTCTGGACTGGTGCCCGTAGCACACCAGCAAGCACGGGACCAGAGCAGGAGGTGTTCTGAGGTCGCCAATGCTCCAGAGCCGAACACTCCTGTCATCAGAGGCGGAGGCCAGGATGCCTTTGCTCTCCAAGAAGCAAATGCTGAAGATGACACCACTGTGCCCACTGATCCTGCTGCGGGGCTGTACTCTTCCAGTGTCATCTGTCTGGTCAGCCACGCCCCAGACCACCAACTGATGAAAGACAGTGCCAGCCACCAGAACCAACATCTCCCAGCGGCTCCCCACCAAGTGGGCAGAATAGAGGATGCACTTCTCTTGGCAGTGCACTTCTTGGAGAACCCTCTGGCTAATGCAGTCATATAGTGCCACTGAATTGTGTCCCAAGGCCACAGCCACACAGCTGGGCATCTCAGTCCTGCTTTCCATCCACTGCAGGTCCCAGATCCAGTCGTGCAGCTCGCAGAAAGGAAAGACTTCATTGAGTTCCGCTGAGCTGTTCTGGAAGCTGAGCTCTACAACCACGAAGCCTTTACCTCCAAAGACAGCCAGGGTTGAGGACTGGTTATCTCCAGGACTCAAACTCTGCTGCTCCTTTATACCATGGACAGTATAGTTTTGAAGAACCTGCTTGGAGCATCTTGCTGACAGGTGGGCATTAGGCTCCAAACTGTATAGGCCTATATAGGGTCCTTCGCCTAAAGGAAGAGGAACATCAGAATGCAAGTCAGCGTATTTCATATGCTATCAAAATACCAGTCTCTCTCTCCAGAATTGCCCATCCACATATATTTGATTGCCAAATTCCTATGAACTCCATTAACATATTTCATAGATTATTGATCCTAAGCAGGATTCCTATTTGCTGCCCCTTTTGTTCTAGGCATTCATCACAGGCCATTATATTCCGCCAGCTTCTGCTTAGTGCGGGGAGTGATCTTGGTTTAGCTTAGCAGAAAACTGACTTTAAAACCAACCTACAGCAAAACGATTGCTAACCTTGAACTGGCAAGCTTTGTATTTGGCCCGTGTGACAATGCGCCCTATCCCCAGGAAATGGGGAAAAAAAAGTGGGGATTCTGGTCTCCCATTGTAGAAGTAAGATATTCACCTGCTATAAGATGATCTCCCATCATCTCCAGAGCTGTTATAGGAGCCAACAGTAGTTCTGTTTCCATGACTTTTCAAGGATGGGAGGTGAAAGCCCCTCCTGATTTTCTCTCCCTTTTATATATGGATATGCAGACCTCTGAAGAAAGAGGGAAAATGATTAGATTAGAATGATTAACTATAGATCTGCATCTGCTCAAATAGGAAAATATGGAACAAGCTACCTTTTGCTGTACAACAGAGGAATCATGAAGAGCTAAGGAAGATGCTCCCAAGCAGAATCAACATACCTGGCTATGAAAGACAGCTGTCAAGTTAAGTTTTGGATAACCAGATAAATCTTTTCGTTTTAAATGGAAAATATTTTTGGAAAGGGGTCTCAGAAAATTAAGTCTATAGAGGAGCATTAGGAACTTAACATGTAGGGAACTGAAAATAAAATATCGTCAGATAGCCCTGATATGCAAAAACTGGACTTTGTGACATTTAATTAATGTAAAACACAGTATTTACAAAACAGTGTCTATTTTGACCTAGTTGTTGTCTTGAATCTGTTTGCCAAGAAGAGGACCCACCTATGCCTGTGGAGAGTTAGGAAAGCCTATTTCGAAGAATCAATGCAGAATTTTCTCTTGAAGTAACAAATAATCATGTTCAAACTATTGTACTTTAGACACACTATGTGGGGACCCGGCTCTCTGGAAAAGCCCTTAACACATGGAATAACAGAACAGAATTAACAGAGTGGGAAGGGACCTTGGGAGGTCTTCTAGTCCAAACCCCCTGGTTCAGGCAGGAAACCCTACACCACTTCAGACAAATGGCTGTCCACTCTCTTCTTAAAAACTTCCAGTGTTGGGAGCATTCACAACTTCTGGAGGCAAGTCGTTCCACTGATTAAAGTTGGAAGGTGACCACTAGCAACAAGGCCAAATCTGCCCCTGGGAGACCTAAAAGCTGAAGAAGGATCGTCTGGAGGAGAATTGAGAATGACTCCATGGGACTTAATGAAGAATGCAAGACAGGCGGACATTCTGATGCAGAAATGGGAAGCCCGCGGCTTCCTAGAATCTGGTTTATCCCCAGGTTCTGGCTCTGCTGACTAAGGAGGATGGAATCCGAATTAATTTCTGCTGTAAAATGTTGCAAATACCACTTGATCACCCGTCCGATGTGTGTGTGTGTATATATATATATATTTATTTTACACACACACACACACACACACACACACACACACACTACACAGCCGAGCACATTTCTCCACGTTCCGGGTATCTACAGAGCTGGAAGCCTAAAGAAGCGCCTTATATAACCAGGAAGTAGGCAGGCCAGGCTGAGGCCATCAAATACAACATCGGAACGTGCGGAACTCTTCTGCTTCTCCCAGGCAAGAAAAGAGCACGGCAGGCGGAGGAAGGTATAGAACAGCGGAGGAGGAGAGAACGTAAACGCGGTGGAACCTTCGCGCAACAACCTCGCGAGTTAAGAAGTCTTCAGAATTCTTACCTCTCATACACGCGCCGCCACCGATTGGATAAGCCTCGGGAGGCTCGTTCCCGCTTCCCTTGCGCCGAGGGACGCCATTGGCCAGCGGTTGCTAAGATGGTTCTCTTGTCTGGGAGACAGTCGATTGTAGCGAAAGGGAGGAAACGTTTTCTTAAAGGCGCAGCGAGCCGAATATCTGCCCATCGAAAGGTGGGTTTGTCGGCCTCAGGAATGTAATTCCGGAACGTAACGAGACAGCCGGACCGCGAGATCAGAGCGAGCGTGGCTGAAAAGGGACGCGCGGGAAGAGCATAAACAACTTTACAGCAACATCATAGCGGGTGTTTTTTTTTCCTCCGGAGCCCGAGACAGTTTCCCTGCGATTCGTCGGGAGCCAAAGAGAAAAGCGACCTTTTGTGGCTTCGATGCAAAGCTAAAAAGAGAGCAGGAAATTCGGAGTCATTTGCAATTGAGAGGCAGAGATGGGCTCCATCAGAGCTATTGCAGTACGTAACATAAGCCACCCATTGACCTGGGCCTTCCCATCAAGCTAAGCTCCAAGCAATTAGGTTCTCCATTTGGTTCCCTCCAGATCTGTTTTATTATAGCTCTCGTGTTCTCCAGCCAGAAGAGCCAGGACAAGGCGAGCTGTAGGCCCCAGTGCCTTACTATAGCTGGAAAGCATGACAATGTGGTATCCCAGGAAAGACTGTTATGTAGCTAGAAGAGCTTGATGCCAGTTGTCTAAACTAGCATCTTGCAGAGGGCAAAAGAGTAAGATGCTGACACCTCCGCTAATTTCCTTCTTCCAAATATTCAGATTGTCAGAAGGTTGATTCAATTGATTATGGGCATCTAGAAAGATTTAAAAAGTCATTTGAAATTTTTTTGAGTTTTCAGAGAGAGGGAAAAAAATCAAACTATTGGTTCGTAAATACAATAGGATAGATTTTTATTCCTGGTTATTTTTTTCTCTGAATATGGATCAGTTTTCAGATTCTGTGTACAGTTCCTATTTATATCTTCTGTACTTTAATAGCAATAGCACTTAGATTTATATACCACTTCTGAGTGCTTTGCAGCCCTCTCTAAGCAGTGTAGTCAGCATATTGTCCCCAACAATCTGGGTCCTCATTTTACCAACCTCAGAAAGAGGGAAGGCTGAGTCAACCTTGACCGAACTCCTGGCAGTCAGCAGAATTAGCCTCCAATACTGCACTGCACCACCAAGGCTTATTGTTAATTTTAACAATATTCATTTTATCTAGAGATTTAAAACAATTTTCATGAAGAATTTTTACTGTTATGGAAATGGTCTGAAGGTTGTAAAAATTCCACCATTTTCTTGACCTTAATTGTTCTATAATAATAAGTAAATTTTAAATGCTTTTGAAACAGGAAATTAAAGTTGTATTTTTTATAGAATATTAAACCTTTTCGTGTGTGAACAGGATACTAATGTATTTAGTTTCAAAAAAATTAATTTTACTAACAATCAAGTATTTTCCATTTATTTTTCTTAACAGATTAATAATCTCTATGCCCTGTTCTGTCATTTTCCTTTTATTTTCCTCAGTGTAAGATGATCTCTACATTCATCCTAGATACTGCATTACGTTGATTTTCTGCCTATAGCATTATCTGTATGTATGTGTAAAAAAATAAAAAAAATAAAAAAAAAGCAAGTGTGACTGCTAATTTAAAGATAAATTGTGATGATAAATGTTAGTATTACAGAGAAATTTAGAAAACAGAATCATTGCACCATATAGGAGAAATTGCTTATAAGTCGAGGAATGTCCGCATTAATAGGGCTATTTTTATTGATCCTCTTTAGAGAATAAAATATTTTATACATGTGGAGACTGTTACATGTATGATTAAAAACATAACATCCAAAGAACATGGGTTTCGAATATTTATTTGCAGGATTGACAGCCTGACATCAGTGCATGGGACACAATAAATTAAATAAATATTAAATAAGGGGAAAAAGTATTCAAAATGCAGAATTGTAGGAAACACACACAAATAAAAATAAAAGACTCAGTATTCACCAGTTACCTACAAATACGAAACTGGCATAACCACATCACTCAAAAACCAGCTATAATTACTAAGACGTTCAAGTCTTTCTATAGATACTAGACAACCCTTTGGATAATTAAAAAAAACATGATTCAATAACACAAACCAGTGTTGTAATGCCACTCACTTCACTGCATATGGTTGAGCCCCAACAAACCCTGTACATTCCTGAAAGCTAGAGAACCAGGCTATTCTCAAGCCATGCAGTTTAAAGCATTCACACATTTCTGGCAGGAGTTTTTGTTTTTGTAGGCTGCAGTCACAAAGTGCCATCATATCCAACCTTACTGATGGCTCCTTAACATCTTATAATATATCTACACTTTTTTCTGGGACAGTCTCTGCTAACTGAAAAAAAGCCCAAGGCAGAGGTATGGTCCCTCTCAAAACTCTCACATATGACATTAGATCCCAAAGACCAAATACAAAAAGCAAATGGGGAAGCTGGTGGTGTCCATTTTGCATTCAACCTATTCACATTTCAGAAGTTTGTTGTGAAAACAGGACCCATGAATGAATGCTATGCCATTAAATGCTGATGCCATTAAAACAGGCCTTAAAAAGGAATTAATAAAATGTTTCAATGACTTATTAAACTATCTGTTCGGTGACATTTCTTGAATCAAGGCCACATCTAAAAACCCAAGAAGGTTCAGGGTACAAGTTACTAAGCAGCTAATTTTTTTCCAGATGAAAAATTGCAACAGCATTATAATACAGTAAAGCTGTAATCGTAAACATTTTTTCATGGAAATAATTTGCACTGAAATCCATTACATTTGAAGTACACGACTGAGAGTTGGAGTGAACTTTTCACTGTTTTTTAAATTGATCCTTCAGGTATCATCTGGGAAAATTCTGCAATTTGTTCACCTGATCACAAACACACTAACAGAACAGGAGAGCTACATAACTAATTTTCCACCAAGTGACACTAAGCACCCAGGGTTTGGGTTTTGTCTGCTTGGGACTACAAAAATTGACTAGCAAGAATGCTGTCAAACGTATGCCAAATTACATAACGTGATGGGTTGGGCTATGTTTGGCTTAGGAGACAACATGCTATGCAACTCTCTAAGGCAACACTGAAGATCTCCAATAAAATTAGAGGTGGTAACTTCTAATTGCTTGGAATGAAATACACTGGAAGAAACACAAATTGATTCCATATGCAACAATCACAATAACAACAGATTTTTACCTCAGTGAGGCTATAGGTAGGAAGGGCAAGTCCTCCCACTTAATGCTGTTCCTATTGCAGTGGAGGCACCAGAGCAAAATAGCAGCCACCACATTGAGTCTTAAAATATATTCCTCTAGTCACCAAATAGAAGTTTTGTCAAAACATAACAGGAGATAGGAAACACGCTTCATTTTCTCAGCAGGCTAAAAGGCCCATTACAATATTAGTTTTCTCCAATCAAAATCAACCTTTGCTCTGTTGAACTGGACAAGAGATAAATTTGCTCACTGTGATTTAAATGTGAAATACTAGGCCAAAGCAAAAGCATTCCTATTCTCTGCAGCAAGCTACCAATAGTGTCTATTACCAAAACCTGGAGTTGATATCCAAGATATCCAAATTCCTCTAAGAATTCTGTAAGTGGAAATCCTTTTTCTGTCTCCCCAGTGAGTAAGAGGGAAAAATGGAAATTAATTCCAGCCTTTGTACCAAAAAAAAGAGAATATTTGTACTCTCCTATGGTGCAATACAGTGCAACAGAAATTCCACCTTCTCCTGGTTTAATGCCATTTCTTTTTACTATTGACACTTAAATATCAGAATAGATTATCCTCGACTTACAACAGTTCATTTACTGACCATTTGAAGTTCCAATGGCACTGAAAAAAGTGACTTATGATCATTTTTCACACAACCGTTGCAGCATCCGCATGGTCATGTGATCAAAATTCAGGTGCATGGCAACTGACTCATATTTATGACTGTTTCAGAGTCCTGGGAATGTTAGGCTCAATTGTGGTTGTAAGTCAAGGACTACCTGTACTCAAGGCAATAAATGAGGAAGTGGGGAATGGCAGCTCACGGGTTTCAACTGACACTGCTTAGTCTTACCCCATCCTCCACCCCAAGTTATTTTACAGTTAGGAAAAGTGCATAAAAGGGCCATCAAGGGATAAGATGTTGAAAGAACCTTTGTTATGGCAAAGGATTACAGGTAGTCCTTGTTCAGCCATCTCAATTGGACCAGCAACTTAATTGTTAGGCAAAGCGGTCACTAAGTGAAATCTCAATTGTTTGCATGATCTTCCTTCAGCTTTCCATTGCTTCACAGACCTGCAAAGGCTGTAAATGAGAAGATTGATTGTTACTTTTTCATCAAATGATTGCTAAAAGGAGCAGTGGCTAAGTGAGGACTGCCTGTATTTTATTTGGGGGTTCTTTGCCAGAAAAAATTAGGAAGTATATTCCAGACAATGTGGCTCTCAGTCCAAGATGTTGCTTAGCAAGACAACTTATTGGACAGATTTAAAATGGAGCTAATTCATTTTGGATTGGTCTACCAGATATTCTTACCCTTGACTGCTATATCCAGCCCCTCATTCAAAGACAGTATCTCACTGACTTCAGAGGAACAGTGGGAAAGTGCTATTTATTTCATGAGAAACAATATAATTAGGCCTAAGGTATGTGATCTGCATATACTTTAAACCTAATCCTGCAGAACACTTTTTTATTCATAACTGAGAAGCTTGCAGGTTCCAGACTGCATATCTAAATACATATTTATCTTCTAAGTGGAATATTACTATTACTAGGAGGAATATTATGCCACTATGCAAACTAAACAGAACAAAAGGCTTCTTGTAGGTAAACAATTTCTCAAACACACAAATAAAATGGCTGAAATAACAACTGCAACACATACAACACACGTTCCAATTGCACATATTAACTGTTCCATTACTTCCCTGATAATTATTGGTATAAATATTTCCAAATAGTAATTCAGAACTATGTCCAACCCTGAGAAAAATTTCCATCATGAGCATACACCATCCCATGGAAGGCCTCTAGTACTTTTAATCCCTGCGTGTTCTTTGAACATAAACATGCCCAAGACCCCTTTGCATAACTCTGGATTTAAGCCTGCAATCATATACACCTTCACTTGGGAGTTTGCTTACTTCTGAATACATATACTTTGCGCTGTCAAATGGTACTGGTTAGAATTATTCCCCCCACTTGTACAAAAGCCCAAGTCCAATCTCTCTTCATTTTATCCCCACAACAGCCACTCATAGAGGGAGGTTGGGCTGAGAGAAATTGATCCAAAATCACCCAATGAGCTTCCAAGGCAGAGTGTGAACCTGAACTTGAGTTTCCTTAGTCTTCATCCACCCTCTTAATCTCTATACCACTTTACTGATCTGTTCCCATACAGGCTAAGAGTGACTGTTTCACTCTCTACAGAGCAACCTAGAATATGCAGCAATCATTTTGTTGATGTGGGTTTTACTGGCCTTATGTAAGCTGTGTCCGTTGCCTGAAAAGACCGAGAAACTGGGACAGACGGAAAGAAGGGCAGATTACAAGATTATAGTTACAAAGCCAGCTAGAGGAAAACTGCATCCAGCAGAACAAGTCAGGATGATAAGGAACCTTGAAGGTAGATTGCATATGTCACGGGGAAGATTCACAGACAGACTCAAAATCTCCTTAAGGAAAGCCAGCCATTAAATCAAAATATTTCCCTCAGCTACTGTCCCTTCTCGCCAAATAATCCCTTTTCCCTCAGACTGCATTAGGTGCCCTGCTTCTCCTTTCCCCAATCTACCTAGATAGGCAACCCTACATTCTCTGAAGAAACATAATCATTGGGAAATGTGGGAGAATAGAAGAGCTGAAAATGGCTAGTGCAAAAAAGGTGCTTTCAAGTCAACCAAGAGGCATCTCCAAACATTACAGCTCTACATGCACATTGCTGTAGGATTTGTCCATGGTCCATTCGCTTTGGTCCTCATTTTCACTATTGATGTATCGAGCCATTTCCTCCTGGAACTGGAGCTGTCGCCTCTTATTGGGATCAACATTAATCCAATTGTTGGCAATCCACTTGGTTCCTTCAGTGACCAAACAGCCTCCATGTAAGGAGTATTCATCAATATCACCAACCCAGCCTGCCAAGAAACAAGATTCCAGGGATCAGCTCCACACAAATGCAGCTCAATCTTTTCTGCAGCTCTAAGCTTTCCAAAATAGCCAGCCAAGGATAAATAAAAGCCACTCAGTGTCACATTGTAGGGGAGATGGGCGGGATAACAATCTAATAAATATAATTAATAAAAATACAAAGATGGCTAGCTGGTTGCCCCAGGAAGAAACTTACCTTCCCCATCAGGCAGGTAATTATACCAGAAAACAGCAGTGCCTTGCAGAGGTTTTACACGTAGATTTCCCTTATCACAGTGCTTTCGAGTATCACGTAGATCAACGTCATTCTGGATTAGAGACTGAAGAAAGGGCGTTCGTTAGGGAATGTATAAAATGATCTCTTCAATTACCATTATTCATTCTCCCCTATATAGTGATCTCCCATTAAAACAGCTCTATATCTATGAAACCAGCAATAAACAACTCATGATATTTTAACTAAGTCCATAGTGTTGAATTAGCAACTAAATAAAAAGGTCCTAATTTATTGGCCAGCAGCTTTTTTTTTATTACAAGTAATATATGCAAGCCCCTTGCTATAGAACACACCCAAATAAAATGTAAACAGCTGACATCCTATTTTGCATGGTTATTCAGAGTAAACACCTCCACTATCCAGTGGAGAATTCCTGGTATCTATTGGAATTGCAAATTAAGGCAAACTCTAATATTAGAGTTCTGTAATTTTTTTTTGTTTGATTTTAGTCTGTTGTAAACTATTCTGGGACAATACTTATGGGTAAAATGTTCCCTCTTGCTGAAGAAGCAGTAGGAGGCTGAAAAACCTTTTTTAATCTGGAAAGTAATGTAAATCTTAAACATTTCATTTTTAGGAAAAGTGATTGGAAAAAAACCTCACATGTATTCGAATACTATATATTATCTACTGTATTTCAATTGTGCTTCTGGCTGGGATATTTGGTGTACTAAAACTGCTTTGACTTGATAGTTCTGGAAACTTGATGCGAGGGTATAGACGCAGGGGTGGGATTCTACCAGTTCGCAC
>AZIM01001838.1:278347-288521 GCA_000516915.1 Ophiophagus hannah | reverse complement strand
GCGAGACGAACTCGGACAGGGAGAGGCTGCCGTGCCTTGGAGGCTGAGATTTTATCCGCCTAGAAAGAGCCATTTTAGCGCCGATAACTCGACGGTCGCTCTCGTTCCTTCATTACTCGTAGCATAGGTAGCCATTTTGGAATAGGGCGTCGTCGGTTTCATGCTCAGAATCGGGAACCATTTTTAGTAAGGGCAAAAGGCCTCCGGTGTTATCTTTGCTTCTCAAACTTCTAGCAAAAAAACAAAGACGGTCCTTAACCTAATCTCTAGTGTGCTTTTGAAGAGTTTGTTCACCATAAAATGTAAAAATGATGATTTTAAGACTCAGTCTGTGCTTACAGTACCTGGGCTAGCAGAATCTTTAAGTTACTGCTGTTTACATTGCATCCGATTTCTTCTTGCTAACTAGTACCTTGCTGCTGACTGCAACATTAGATTTTTATCCTCCCTTTATTACTGTATAAGTAACACTAGGAATTAATACAGGTAGTCCTCGACTTACAACCACAATTGAGCCCAGAATTTCTGTTACTGAGACTTTTGCCCCATTTCACGATCTTTCTTGCCACAGTTGTTAAGTTAGCCCTGCAGTTAAGTTAGTCACACAATTGTTTAATGAAGCTGGTTGTCCCCATTTACTTTGTCAGGTTGCAAAAGGTGAAAATGTGACCCTGGGACACTGTCATAAATACATGCCAGTTGCCAAGCATCCAAATTTTGATCACATGATCAAGCTGCAATAGTCATAAGTGTGGGAAATAGAAGTTATTTTTTATAGTGACTTTGTCTGGTCCTACATGAATAAGTTGCAAGCTGAAGACTACCTGTATTCCTTCTCATTTTCCACAGAACCATCCCCTCGATGGCAAGTTGGCCTGTGAGCGAGTGACTGGCCCAAAGTCACACAGCTGGTTTTCATGCGTAATTTCACATTTAAACCCTGCTTATATATCATCTTTTACCCAAAATGGGGGGAAAGATTGGAAAGGTAAAAAGACCAGCTTCCCCAGGAACAGTACGGGCCACTCTTTCCCAGGGTAGGAATGTGCAATATCATGGTTTACAGCTAACTAGGAAGTCAATCTATCTTCTAGTTGATAATTGATAGTTGATAATTTCTAACCTGCAACCAGCAAATTTTACAGAATTACAGATTAACAGAGTTGGAAGGGACCTTGTAGGTCATCTCGTCCAAGCAGGAGACTCTACACCATTTTTGACAGATGGCAGTCCAGTCTCTTCTTGAAAGCATCCAGTGATGAAGCTCCCACAGCTTCTGAAGGCAAAGCTGTTCCATTGGTTGATTGCTCTCACTGTCAAGAAAATTTCTCCTTATTTCCAGGTTGAATTTCCCTTTGTTTAGTTTCCATCCATAATTCCTTGTCTGGCCTTTGGGTGCTTTGGAAAGTAGCTTGACTCCCTCCTCTCTGTGGCAGCCCTTCAAATATTGGAACACTGCTATCGAGTCTCCCCTGGTCCTTCTCTTCACTAGACTAGCCATGCCCAGTTCCTGCAACCGTTCGTTATGTTTTAGCTTCCAGGCCCCTAATTGTCTTTGTTGCTCTTCTCTGCACTCTTTCTAGAGTCTCAACATCTGTTTTGTAATGTGACCGAAACTGGGTGCAGTATTCTAGGTATGGTCTTATTGATGATTCTATCCAGTTCACCTATGCTTCATTTGGTTGCAGGCAACTCCCTCCCCCCTGCTCCAATTGGCTAAAGTGCATTATGGCAAGAATGTCTCTTCCTCTCCAATTTTTAAGTAAGTTCAAAAGGAGTAGTGAAAATCTTTTTAAACAAATTTGGTAATGGAATAGTGAAATGATAGGCCTTTTTAAAACCAAATAAAGTTAGCAGTTCTGCCACTTTGCCCTCTTAGCCAAGTGAGAACATGAAAACAGTATCTTTTCTTTCAGCCTCACTGATGTAAATCAACTGAGGAACTAATACAAAAAGTCTTATTAGCAGAAATCCTAAGCTTTCAAAAGTCTTAGGCACAAAAGGAAAGCAACTGATGCTTTCTTTCAAAGTCTTGGTACACCAGAGTATGATAAATGGATCTAACCAAAACATCATCTCTATGGCCAAAGCAGAAGAGACTGAACCCAGAAAGCAATTTAAGCTGACTTCATCTCCAGCTTATAAATGAAAGATAAGCAGCTTAAGGCTGCAGTGCAGAAAAAAAATCTTTATGCAACATTTTGATTGCCAACACACACTTTTGGAGTGCTTGCAAACAGGCTAAAAACTTACTGTACCCCCAAAGTTATGGTCCTGCAAGTTTTGTTTGGAGGCAAGCTGCCTGCAACCCAGTAGTAACAGGGAATATTAAGACCAATAGCCCTGGATAGACCTGTCCTCTGTATAAATTTATCTGACTCCCTTTAAAACTATCTAAATTAGTCATAATCTCCACATCTCATGGCAATGAATTCTAGAGTTTGGTGTGGTATGTGAAGAAATAATCTAATTTCATCTGTTCCAAATCTTCTTTCAATAAGCTCCACCAGATGAGCCTCAATTCTAATGTTTTGACAGGGGAAGAAGAATGGATGAATGCAAGAGTTAGCAGAGATGGCTAAATTGACTGTTTTGAATAAAGAAAAGGATAGAGTTTTGTTTCTACTTCGAAACTGCCGGACTTAGTGCTTGAGGTGAAAAAAAAATGAAACTATGATTTTGGGTTTTGCTGATTAGATAGGGTTGTTGTTATAGAAATGGTGAGTATATATTATATAAAAGTAAAAAAGTTGAGGTTCTATGTATATTACTATGCTAAAAGGAGTCAGAAATCAATGCTTTTTCTTTTCCTCTCTACCCTCTTCTCTTTTTCCTCCCCTATTTTCATTTTCATTTTCTTTTATTTCTGTACTTTATATTTTGATAAACTAATACAAATACTTGACTAAAAAATAAGAGGAATAAAAACTGTCTTTTCTTTCCACCTAAGGAACCTCAAACTTTTTAGCCTGTTCTCATAGGGAAAATATTCAAGCTACTTGAACATTTTTTATTGCCCAATTCTTTTTCCTGCTCTATTAATGTCATTTTTTTTCAAACATGGAGATCACATAAATATGAAAACATAACCAGAGTAAACACCACAGAACACTTAATTAAAATTAGAAATTCACAATTTATTTCAAATAAAACAATTTCAGGAGGGGAAAATTTAAAGGGCTCTTTCTCCTCTGCCCTTTTCCCCTCCTAATGCCGGAAAAGTGTTGGCAGTTTCTTGAGATTGCTTTCCCCCAAATCTCAGTGAGGGACAGAGCAAAGGCAGCCATGATAATGTAGCACTCTGCATAATAAAAAAAAGCTTCCACAGCAGAAGCTACTACCTGAAAATTTGGAACAGTCCAGACTTGAGCGAGCACATAAGAAGTTTGTTTTTTTACAAAAAGTTACTAAAGTGAAGTTGAATTTTGAAAAAACAGAAACATGAGTTTAAATGGATCAAGACAGTACAGTAACAAAAAGTCTTTCAGTTCTTTCTGTAACACTAGCATGGCATTAGGTGTTAAAAGAAAAGTTGTGATTTTACTGCTACAGAATGAATGCTAGAAGAGTACAAGCATAAAACTGGTTACAGAATCTCTCCTTTATCTGCACAGCCTCTACCACTGTCTGTATTGAAAGCTTTTGACATGTACAGAATTCTACTGGACAGGAGAATTGGATACTACCTAGGTACTTCGGTGTTTTACTTATCAGGTTGTGGTTATTTGCCTTAGCTTTCTGTACCTTTCTTTTAGAAAGGAGGAAGTCAGGTTGTGAGAGGGAATTTTAAAAAGTAAACCAAACTTAAGTGAAATAAACATTGTGATCAAGGGTAAGCCAAGCCAACAATCTCAACATGCAGAGTGAAGGATGAAAATAGCTGCCAGGTTGGCTTAGGCTCAGCCTGATAGAACAAGAGGAAGACGAAAACTCCTAGTATAGGATGTGAACCTGCTGTGAGGGAAATGTAGTGCCTTCCCTTTGGCTTAGATGCCCTTTAGTTACAGTCCGTTCCATCACCAAGTGAAATTTTCTAACAAGGTTTTTTTTATTGTAGGCTCACTTTGAAAAATGCTACAGAGTGAACAGAATATATTTCTAGAGGAAGGACTGTTTTCTACCAATGATAAAAACTTTTAGATAGCACCCAATCATTGTGCTGTTCTAGAACAGGGAAGATAAGAAAAAGAGGTAGGGAATCCACTGATCTTTAAACTCTGGGATGAATCTATTGATTCCAAACTTAGGAGCAGCTGCGTGGTAACAACTAATTGTATTTGTCACCTATCAGCTGAGTAGATTCCTGCTCTCTGTGCAGCCATCTCTCCCCAAACCCTGGAGGGCACAGAGGGCTGACAGAGACCAAAAGGTGAGAGTATTCTCCTGAGCAAGCAGAAGCCTGTCTTCAATACGTTGCATTATGTGATGTGACAATTGTATATACTACATCTTAGTACACCATGTGAGATTGGATCTAAGCATCTGAACAATATAATATGCCAAACTTTGCAGACAGAGAAAATTTTGCCACTGCAAGTCGTGATTGTGCTACTGTAAATTCAACCTATTGCAGGTATTTGCCAGCTATAGCAAGTAACACCACTCTTTTGCATTAGATAATTCTGAACAAGAAACATGTATGCTTTATCTTAGTTAATTTCATGAGCAGAACAGCTCAGTCTGAACTTTAAAGTTTCAAGAGAAAAAGATGCTCTCCTCCCTCAAAATCTGAACTTCGTGTAAGCAAGCAAGCAAGCAAGCAAGATCAGGACAGCATTACTGAGGAAGTTAGGAAGCCAGCAGTTTTCCTTATCAAGATGCCAATAGTTTTGTGCTAACACTGAACAGAATCAACGCAAACAAATATCATAGTAAGCAGTGTCTGACACACACACTGAACATTTTGCATTTGATAAAAGGTTTTGCCTGCTTCTACGTTTCAAAGCCCAGCAGTGGTTTTCATGCAGAGAAATTAAAACATTTAAGCCAGAAAAACAAGCATGATCTCTGGTTTTGACAAAGATATGGATTAAAAGAGCAAACCTGCTGAGGTCATCATACCACATATGCTACCAGGGTTCAGTGGAATGGGCAAAAGGAAAGAGCAAGGGTGAATTGGGGTAAAGTTCACTTTCTCTCTATGTACCCAACAAGCTTTTTTACTTCTTCCACCCACTGGCTTAATCTGAGGTTAACTGGGAACGGAGAAGTCATATTAGGACTTAGGGTCTAGGAAACAAGCGTATCATTTTCCTTGGAGTGCCTGAGGTAGTAGTGGCAGCAGCAGCAGCTGAATGGAAGATGATGGCTTGGTTGATGACCTCCAAAAGCTAAGACAAAATCTAAAATGCTAATAAAATAACTTTCACCGAAAGGCTAGGAAAACAGGTGTCATAAGCAGAAAATAATGATTCTTGTAAAGCTTTCTAATTCCAATCCCAAAGGTCACAAGCAATGCACACAGAAAATCTCAGTGCAACATGCTCTTGTAAACATGGATGCAAGGAAATTCTTGTTTCAAGACATCGATTGGAGCAGCTTCAGGAAATGGCAGCTCCATCTTCCATTTCGAGACAGATCTATCAGCAGAACCAAATATGTGTTTTATATAGCTACTTTTATACATGTTAAAAGCTGGCCTCTAAATGGGAACTGTTGACATTAAACACATTTCAAGAGTTAACAAACCTCTGCCAGTAAGCAGCCACCTATGAACCTTAATAGTAATTATGGACTATTCCCAATGTTTTTTGCTGGTTACTTTTCAGCTAGCAGCAGAACAGTTTCGAAAACAGTGGTGGCTGTTTAGCAGAATCTGACGTATGCTGGTGTGTTTTCTTTTTTCTTTTAATAATGAATTTAACTTTTCCTCGGTATAGTAGGAAAGTCTGATTTTGTTAGGGTAGTAGAGATCAACTCTGATGAATCACCTTATAGCCACCTGAAGAATCAGACTGCGCAGGACTGAGCTGCAGAGATATGCAAGTTATGGCCCAAACATGGCTGGGTCTACTGCCCTAAACAAAATTAATGTTCGCTCTTATGCTGCCAAGAAGCAAGGTTATGCTCCCTGAACTCCTCTAAGTATTTTAAATCTGGCAGTAGGTAGCAGTCCAGGGAAACAAAACAAAGCAATAAATCCATGCAGGAAATCAACTTCGTGTTGATAGACTAGAACTGTCCCATGCTGCCTTCAGCTTTGCCCTATTGCTCCAGCCCGGTCAAAGAAGAAGAACCTTTAAACAATTATGTTGTCCTTTGGCAACTGCTGATTCTGCTTGGCCCAGGCCCTGTTCATCTCATGCACTCCCAGGACAAGCAAGAAAGTGCCCAGAAAGGGGGAAAACAACTATTTCATAACCTTCATGGCAAAGTGAGTTTGGGGATGGGGAAAGAGAAGTAAGCCATTAAGTTTACAAACTGCTTATTGAAAGAAAAAAAAAAGAAACACTCTCCAGTCCCAATTTATTTTTAAAAAGGGGTCTGTGTTATTCTAGAGTTCACTTTGTATCAACCACTGTTGTATCACTGTACAACTGTCGAAAAATTACAGAAGTTTATAATGATCTAATACTATTAACAGCCATTCAGGAGGGGGCAGGGGAAATAAAACTCCCCTCTAAAACAATTCAAGAATTGGGGAATAACATGTCCCAGGAAAAAAATCCCAACTGAATTTCAACCTCTACCTGCCAAAAATGAAAAAGCAGAAAACAGAAGAAAAAAAGAAGACCAAGCGGTGGTGCTAGCTCATGTCTGGTTTGCAAGGGGAAGGTGCAGTGATGTCCTCAGCCCTGTTTTATGGAAAGGCGGTGGCCAGTTCCTCTGATCGCTTCCCTCGTTGCTTGCACCGCCATCTTGCTACTTTGCTCTCAGCTCTGTGCCCTGATAGCTCCTGCGGTCTTATGTGTCATGGAAATCTTTCAGCAGAGTCCGCCTCCTCTGCTCAGCAATGTGCATCTGATTCTCCAAATCCTGAGTGGGAATAAAAGGAATAAAAAAGGGGTTATTTCTGTAAACTCTGACTCTGTAAACCACTTACAGAAGGGCTGTAAAGCACTGTGAAGCAGTANATAAGTCTAAGGGCTATTGCTATTGTTTCTATTGGCTGGCAGAAAATTGATCAACACTAAAGAGGAGCTCTAGAAAAAAGAAACAAAAGCATACTCTTTTATTGAAACAGGAGATGACTCCCAGCAGTTTTCACCATAACGTGAAAATCATCAAACAATAGCTAGCAGTCACTATCCAAAGAGCTTCCAAAACAGCTCTGTCTGGAGTTTATTTCATTAATTTCCAGTATGCCAAAAAAAAAAAAATGAGGGTATCAGCCTAACTGCATAGAGGGAAGCTATTTTGTAATATGGGGGTTGCTACCAAAAACATGCCTATGGGCTACAGATCACTTCACTTCCCTGAAATGGTCATTAAAAGATACTGCTAACAAACCCATACTTCATGGGCTGGCATCATATTCTTCATAGCAATATATATACAGGTACTCCTTGGCTTACAACCTTTTGTTTAACAACAGTTCAAAATTACAGTGTCTTCAGAAAAAGTGACTTACTCCCTGGACTCACACTTAACAAATGTTGCACTATCCCTGCAGCCATGTGATCACAATTCACGTACCTGGCAACTGCAATTTGTGAGTTTTCCTGCCAATTTCTGGCAAAAAACCCCACTCTATTGGGGAAGATGTATTTGTTTAAAAAAACACATAAAATGTAAAATAGCCCAAATAATAACATTGCCTTGCACAACCATCCTTCTGGATCCTAAATGCTCAAAGAAAACATTTTGAATTGGACCTAGTTGCCCTCAGCAATCAGTGCAATGCCTCAACAACAAGAATAATATTGTCTTAGTGACCTTGGTTACCAGATTTTACCATTTCTTTGCACTAGATCTGGAAGATGATGTTTTAAGGATTTTGTTCTAGGGATAAGATTTCTATTTCTGGTAATATTTAATTTCTTTAATTATGAAAACATTTAGGTTTTGTTTTAATGATAATGGGTTATATGAAATTATTTCCTATATTCTAAATGTATTTGATTAACTTCAAAATGGTTATGTTACTAATTCTTCATTTAGTTTCTTAGCGACTTTTTTTGACTGACGAGATTTGGGGATTTAAGAAGAATTAAATAGATATAAATGTAAAGGAAGGAAACTGAGCAAGCTTATTAGATTAAGTTTATAACAAATATATGGTTATTTCTGGTAACTCTTAACAGACTTTTGCTGATTAGGATGGAAAATGACATTTTATAGATATGTGTTTAAAGAATGAGGTGACATGGGGTGAAGAATTTATTTGTTGTATTTTAAGGGATGGTGATAAATTGTGGAAGGTGTTTGAATGCTGGAAATTCTATTTTTTCCACTTTTTTTACTTTTTATTTTTTGTAGTCTCAGTTTTATCTGTATACTCTTAATTTCTAATTAAAATATTTTTTAAAAAACGAAAGGATCAGTAGTAGTTTCTCATCCATTATTGATACCAATTTCTCTTGAGACTTCTGAGTAAAAAATGAGCTCACAACTGGTTGTACTTAGTTTATTACTCACTCCTCTGTCGTAACTGTCTGCTCTTTCCACCTTCCATGAGAGATTTTCAATCTCTGCTTCAAGTTGAGCCTGTTGGTATTCAAACTGAAAATCAAACAAAACATTATGAAAAAAAAACCCAGGATTGATATAGGAAAAGCCAAATTTGCTGCACAGATTAATAATACATTGGTACCACTATTTGCATCTATAGCAGAAGCATTTCAAAGTAAGGAAACACGGAAGCCAATTCAATGACTGCAAGCAGTCATAACAACTTGAGCAACATAAAAGAATATGAAATTTAAGGATGGACAAATCCTTGTTTGTAATTGATTAGACTTGGGCATGTTTGTTCTTTATTCTCCTATACCATATTTCTAGTACTAACATTCATTAAGGCTTATAAGAATTTTCAATTTTTGAAAGCCTGGTTAAAAACTAATAGAGTTACGATGTACTAGTGACAAATATTTAATGTTTTCTTCAATACTCATCATAGTTATAGTTATGAAAGTCATTTGCCCATTAACATGCTATTTAAGGCATACACATAGATATCCCAAGACCAAAAACAAAATCCCTTAATTTATTAGAACTGTATTCTTTCTTCCCCTTTAAAGCTTGCAATATTTTATCTGTGGCTTCCAAGGGCCTCCCCTCCTATCACCTCCAAAGAATCAAAAGGCTCAGCTTCAGTAAATGGAAGCTACCATGTGGTTTTAGGCAATTTTTAGATATGGATTTGTATAAGTCCCAACTTAGGGTTTGTTTGTTTTTTGCCGTTCTTTAAGAATTTTAGTTATTCAATATGCAGATTGTCTTACCAATTTCTTCCTGGGACCAGATTCCATGTAGTAGGCATATGGATAGGTATACTGTAGTGTATAACGACACTGCAATTTTTAAAAAAGGAAGTAAGATTAGCAGGTTGTACTCATGAGTTAGGCCAATTGAGCTATCTGCTGCTTTTCTCCAAATTTCAGGGACAACAGTCCATATGGATTATGATATGAAAAAGCAGCCCCTATTAGCAGTTGCATCTATTTACACAGGACACAATAGGAACTTGCAGTAATAGCAATAGCAATAGCACTTAGATGTATATGCTGCTTCACAGTGCTTTACAGCCCTCTCTTAAGTGGTTTACAGAGGCCCCAACAATCTGGGTCCTCATTTTACCGACCTCAGAAGGTTGGAAGGCTGAGTCAATCTTGAGCCAGTGAGAATCAAACAGCCGAACTGCAGTCAGCCAGCAGTCAGCAGAANNAGCCTGCAATACTGCATTCTAACCACTGGCTCATAAGTAAACTCTATTCATGAAAGCAGGACACAGCAGAGCTCCTCTTTTCCTAGGTTTGTAATAGTAATAGGTTCGTAGTAGTAATAGCAGCAGCAGCATCAAGAACTCCAAAAGTATAGAATGTACTCCTACATCTCAACCAATCCCAGGTGAACTTAATCTAGTTTTCAGCTGTAGGTTCAGTTCAGAATACTGAACAACACATAGCAACTCTTTTGCTAATATACATTGCACCTAATTGCTGTTTAAAATCTGAGTTAGTGTTCCATAGCTATATAATCCACAAACCAGTGGTGGTATTTGACTGGTTTGGCC
>AZIM01001838.1:198447-208876 GCA_000516915.1 Ophiophagus hannah | reverse complement strand
TTCTCCTGTGCAGGACAACAAAAGGAGACCCAGCCAATCAGCTGGNACTCGGGAGGCAGAGAATAGAAGGGGGCGGGGCCAGTCAGAGGTGGTATTTGTTGGTTCTCTGAACTACTCAAAATTTCTGCTAGAACCTGCTGAATACCACCTCTGATTACCTGTATTAAAGATAAAATTTTACAAAACCTATACACAATAGGAACTAAATAAAATAAATAAATAAATACACAACCCTAACTAAAAGGTTGGAAGAGGAGGGGGTAGGATGAGCAAGGGGGANCATTGGAGCCCCAAGCCAGCTGACAGAACCAGGCCTTTAAACTCTTGCAGACAGTTAGGAGGGTTGAAGCTGACTTCAGTCTGGAGGTAATCTGTTCCAAAGGGCAGGAGCAATGGCAGAGGTGGCTCTTCTCTTGTTAAGAGTTAGGACAGAAATGTAAGAAGCGAAGCCTCCCGACAGAATCTTCTGGAAAACACTTTATTTTTTTATATCTCTGGCCAGTTTTACACCAAAAGTATAGTACCTGTAGTTAGACTTCTGTATTGACTGATAGGTTTATTCAGTTCCACTAGTTGAATTTAGAAGCCATTTCAATCATCCAAGCAGCTGTAGCTATTGTACAGCAATACAGGTAGTTCTCGACATGAAATGAACCTTACAACAGTTCATNGTACTGAAAAAAGTGACTTATAACTGTTTTTCACGGTTACAACCTTTCCAGCATCCTCATGATTGTGTGATCAAAATTCAGATGCTAGGTAACTGGTTCATATTTATGACTGTTGCGGTGTCCCAGGGTCATGAGATCCCCTTTTATGTCCTTCTGACAAGCAAAGTCAGTGGGGAAGCCGGATTCAGATACCAGCTGGATTACTAATTTATCAACTGCAGTGATAAATAACTGAGGCAAGAAAGGTCGTACAAATGGGGCAAAATTCACTTAACAAATGTCTCAGCTTACAACAGAAATGTTGGGCTCAATTGTGGTCGTAAGTCGAGGGCTACCTGCACTAAAACAGTAAAACAAATAGAAAACAGTAGTAAATCAACAACATGCTTATTACAGGTAGTCCTCATTTAGTGACTACAATTTGGACCAGCAGCCTGGTCATTAAGCAAAGTGGCTGTTGAAAAAACATCAGATCCAGTGGAAAATCCTTGCAGAGCCCTGGAAAAGCTGGCTATCGTTAATTTTTCTACATAGAATTCAGCATCACCGTGCATACTAGTCTGGATGATTCCCCAGTCTTCCAAAGCAGCTTTTGAAGAAACAGAAGGCCAAATTGATATTTTGCTTTCCTTCCTTCGTCTCCAGCTGGGCTCCTTTGAGCAATGTTCCACTTGACTGAATGCCTAGCTATTCTATATGCTCATGCTGTATATTTATTGGAGACATTGCAAAGGTGCATGTTGAAACAGCCCCGTTTTTGTGGGTATTGTATTGATTAAAATGTGAACAATGTGAATTTCTGAATATACTTATAAGTATATTTTTTTCAGGCATGCTTCCTTGGCTTTGAAGTTGCCATGAAGTTTCTTAACTGGATTGCACCAGGTTTTTGATGACCGAGAAGGAACCTGAGGGCAAGGAAAAGAACTGCATTGGTAATCGCATTGGAGAAGAAAAATCAGAATTATGAAATAAGCTATAAAGTGACTCGTTTTCTATTAATCATTTTGCCTTAACGCTTTCTGCGTGGTGCCCTTTTGCCGGTCGGAATCTCAAGCCAAATCTCCTTCTGTGGAGAAATTCAAGAGGAGTTCACAATCACATCCTTGCCTTCTCAATTCAAAAGTACCAAAGTGGTTATGCTGTTGATAGAAGACCTTGCTGCTATTAACAAGTATCGATGTTTAATTCCCCTCCCTCCCCTCCTCCCTCATTTTCCTGTGGTGAATAAAGGAAAATGATTTTAATTTCCCTTTTTATATTAATAAAAAATGCATTGCTGGTTATGGCACCAAGGACATTCCAAGAAGCCATGGGATGTTTGGAATTGGCCATAATGCACTTAATTCTCAGGACAGAATTTAAATAATAGATGATATAAAATACATTTGATTGCACTTACAGGTATTTGGTGCTGTTTGCCATGATTTCTTGTTAGTTCCTGTGGAATGAATGGGAACATCTGAACAGTTTTGTATTTCTGTTGAAGCCTTATTCACTCTAATAGTCCCTGCATATACAACACAGTTGTATGTTTTGACCATATGAGCCTCATTTTACTGCCTTGTGGCCTCTCACCCAAGATCCATGACATGCATTTGCTTCTTTGATGTAATTAATATAAAAAGAAAGCCAGCTAGGAGAACAATGCAAAAATTAAAGAGTTTAAAGTCACCAAATATAAATAAGTATTAAATCGGTGAAGATCTGCTATGTGTTTGTGTATGATAGAAAAACCTCAAATAAGTGAACAGCAGAAACTGTGGCATAAATCCCATCAATTTGGCTGGAATGGGCAGGCCTTTCTCTAAATTCAGCTTTGGTCCTTTCTGGATAACTAATGATATCTTGGGAGGCAGGTTTACAAGAGGTGGACAATCTTCTAAATGGCATGCCAGAGTATGTATTTTGGTATTCCTGGTACTTAGGAATGTACTTGCAATGGTTCCAAAGCAATTTGCGTTTTACCCCAGCAAGCTTCTAAAATTGGAGGAGCCTGCAATAGGATAACTAACTACAATGCCATTCTGTTTTAATGTGATCCTCTCTTGCACTCATATATGGGTTTTTAAGTACATCCCATGTACAAAGAGAATAAACAGTGTTTACAAAATGTTTCACTGGAACATGCTTAGGACACAATAAAAGCTGTATATTGGTTTTCTTGTTTGTTTTGCATCTTGAAATAGCTATGTCTGTACTGGAAACATATCTCTTTTTCATAGCATTCTGGCAGTTTGAAGAAAAGAGCCCTTATCAATGGGAAGGTGCTGAGATACCAGTATTCATTAAATTGTATATGTGAGTCCAGCAACAAAAAGTTGCAGAGTGGAGTGTTCATAAAAAGTTTCATACTTTTATCCATTTTAGAAGGATATTCAATGCATTTCCATCTTAAATGGACACTGGGGAATTACCTCAGTTTTCCAAAAGATATCTGTTTGAGCTTTATTGAAATATGCAATTGTTTTGCTATCAGATTCTCCAAATATTAAAAGAGAGTCATTGAATGCAATGAAGTCTGGTTCTACATTCAGCAGAGTATGGTTTGGTTAAGTTTGGTTGTACCATAATTATAATAGTATAATTTAGTGAAGGGAGAAGTCTCTTGTCCGCAATCTAAATTCCATTTTTTTGTAGCCCTTCCTTCAGACAGAAAGAAAGATAATTTGATGTCAGGATAATGGAACATGAACTCTGGTGGATCAGGTCTTTTAAGGTGGTACGTTTTGTGTCAACTAATGCACTTTATGAGAGAAAACTCTGGAGTTTGGATTCTTTTTACAAGGAGCATTTTGAAAGGAAGGGTGCAAGGTTTATGGGTGGACCTTTATAAGTTGTCCCAAAGGTGCTTTTTCAAAGGGTTACTGGACTTCTTTGTTTTTTCTTTGAAAAGCACCATTGGGACACCCATGATCCGGATTACTGAGAATCTCCATAGACATGCCTCTGTAGGTTCCCTTCTACATTCATGTATCAGTCCGTTCTTGATTCTCTTGAAAATACAGAAAGAGAATAGTCTTCTCTTGGCTTAGGTGTTGTATTTATTGTTGACAGAGAGACTCATTTGTTTTGCCTGAGATAGAATGGCTTTGTCGATATAGTTTGGATTATCTTTCATCTACAGTCACTTATTAATTGACCAGCATTGCTATTAACTTCTCCTTGGTTTTTTTTTATACTCAAGATAATCTGAAATCAGTTTCCTCAAAAGCACGCCATCTACTGTGTCAGATAAGGAGAATTAAGTCTGCACTTCTAAATTTATAAAATACCAATATCTGGCTTTAAAATGCCACTCCTGTCTATAGTTTTTCAATGGGGGGAGGGCTCTTTTAAAAAATGAATAAGTTACCTCATGATGCCCAATAGCATAAGAAGATGGTAGTTAGTCATTGTCTCAATCATGTAAGATGAAGTACTGAATTGTCTTTCTCTGCAGTGTACTGCATCATTCAATGTTTAGATCATCCAGAAAGATGAGTAATTCATTCCCTCCCACTTTAAGAACAGCAAATAGGAAGTTCCTGGGGGGTAGGCTGAAATCCAGCTCAAGTCTTAGAATATATCTTGAGTGTCTTATTTTTAGTTAGAAATTTTTGTGATACAGGATTTCATTAGTTTGATCTGGATTTATTGACCCTGAACAAAATATTGCCCGGGGGGGGGGCGCTGTCCATTGGAAGAGTTTCTTGAATGATAGCAGTGCTCAAAGACCATATTCTATGCAGTGGAACCAAGTTGCCTTTTACATTGGCCACCATACCTTTGACATAAAGCCATAAAGCACAAAGCCATTTGTGGGATGTATTTGGTTTTTGGACTAACACGTTGTGTTAACTCTAACCCTTGTGGTTTGTTCAATAACTATGGTTAAATAAAGCTTAGAATGCTGTGTGGACTCAGTCATTTAATCCAGCAGGAGCTCCAAAGCAAATAAATTATCTGTCTCTTTTTAGCTTAGCAAGGTTTGGATTCAGCACAGATCAATTAATCTTGGTGCAACTGAACTAGTCTGCAATTCTTCAGTCAACCATAACTCTCATATAAATCAGTTAACAACCCATATATTAACCCATTTAATTACATGCTCTATGTAAATTACATGCTCTATGGATGCATTACATGCTCTATGGATGCATTTAAATTACATGCTCTATGGATGCCTGGTGGAAGGGAGGACAAGAAATATAAAAATGGTTATAATTTCATACAGTTAGGTTGCATTTGTTAATGAAATTCTTACATATATATGCACACTAGAACAATCTTTAACATTTACTCCATATGTACATATGCTGGTACATTGCTAAGCAAAGAGAATCAAATGGTCTTGTCAAAATAAAACAGAGGTTACAATTTCTTGATTTATACTTTTTTCTTTTAGTTTTATTAAAACAAATCCTTTCCTGTACAGCTCTGTGCAATTCAAAATATTATGTAAAAAAATGGAAAAATTCTGTAACTCTTGTTGATGTTTAACAACAGTTATAGTTTTGCTAAATTAAAAACTTTCAACAGTGAATTTTCATCTTGTAAGATACATAATAAGATTAAAGTAACATTCAGGCTGCTTTTTAATCTTAATCCTGGGAAATCTAATGTTTACTAGGGGAAAAAATGAAGTAAACCTGTATCTGCCTAATTTCTGCCTATCCTGCAGTTGTCAAAAGATATTGAACTCTGCTGAGGTGAATGATGTATATTCACTACAAAAGAGCAGACTTATTTGTCTAGTCCAGCGGTGTCAAACTGGATTTCTTCGAGGGCCAGATCAGCATTGCAGTTTTCCTCTGCAGGCCTCCGGTGGTTGTGGGGGTGGGATGGATGCCTCCTGCAGCACCCTGCTGTCTGGAAACTGGCCACATGGCCTGTTTTGGGGCCTTTTGGGGGGCATTTTTAAACCCATTTGGGCCAGTTTTTCGGCCAGCAGAGTGCTGCAGGAGGCCATGGAGGATGAAAATGCACATGGGGGCCACTCACGGCCTGTTTTAGCCACCAGAGGCACTGTGGGCCAAATCCCTTGATATTTCCATGCTGGCTCCATGGGCTGGATCTGCAGGCTGGATCTGCAGGCTGGATCTGGCCTGAGGGCCTTGAGTTTGACANCTGGCCTGAGGGCCTTGAGTTTGACATCCCTGGTCTAGTCTGATGAACTGTATTATAGTGCTGTCTATTAAGACTATGGTGCTTTGGCATGGAGATATGTAAGTGTAGTGGTAGCTGGAGTCAACAGTTCATTCCTTTTTTTTGGAATTAAACAGCTGTCAACCCCGAAGTTGTCCTGACCCAAGCCATTTTTGTCTACTTCAGTGTTGCCTGTACACTGGAGTTGAGGGTCAGGGAGGGGGTGATTTGAGATAGAGGGATTTCTGTAGCCAAAACAAAATACTTTCTCTTGGGAACCAAGGACATTCTCACACCTGGTCGGAAGAAGGCAGAGTGATGCCACTTGGTTGTCGGACTGCATGATGATTGGACCATGTGACTGATTGTTTTGAGAAAGTAGAAAATCTTTTACTTTTAATAAGGTGAAAACCGTGGGAGTTTGGTTTTCACCAGATATGTGCCAATATATTTCCAATAAAAGTAATCTCTGAGGAATTCAATTGCCTCAGAGTCTTGCTTGCAATGGATTTATTATTTGGAACCCTGACAACAGTTATGTGATCTAGGAAAACGAATGGTTGTTTTAAGAAGCTGAAAATGAGTGCCACATTTGTACCTTTGCACCCTTATGCTTTCACTTCCAAAGCCCTGTCTGCAACCACACTAAATTAATAAGATGAACTGATAGAGATTGAAGAACACCATTTCACCAAGTGCTGGAATGTTGCTGTTCCATTCTGCATGTCATTTATAGGCTCTTAATTGTAAGACTGAGCTAGGAAAACCAGTAAAATAGCCTTAAGCAAGACTGTCATAAAATCATGCCTAATGTCTGAAGTCTTGATGAGCAAATTGATTTGGGGTACAGTTGCTGAAAAGAAAGGCAGTTGTTTGAATGTGGAGGAAAGACCTGAAAGGTAACTTAAAATAGGCCCCTAGCCATTAGTGCAGTTAATTAGAAAGTTATCTACACCATCAGGTTTCCACCAGGTGTGTTCTTATGTGTGTAACATTCAGCTTATTTCATCCCAGGACACTAAGAGTGGTATCAACACTTTGAATGCAACTAGGTCAATAAAATATGGAATGGTTGACAAAAATCTTCCATTTCCACATACTGCCATATACACCATCTCTGGGCAAAATAAGTTCTAGTTAAGGATGATAGGCCCGAACCTTGCAATGGATCCAATTTCAAAAAGTGGCTGCCCATCAAATGCTGCTCAGTCATTAGGGGGATCAGTACCTGTTGTTGTGAGCTATCTTCTCATTGATGATACCTGGAGCACTCTTTGATGGAAGGACCAAATCTGTCCTTACTGTTTAAGGAAGACAGACAAAATTTGGTATGATGTGCATGCTCACCCCGTTGTCTCCATAGTAACCAAAAAAATCCACAAAGAACCTGAGAGTCATTGCTTAGCAACATGAGGCTGTTGACTTTTATCTGCTACTTCAGTTATTGAATAAGAATCTGCTGGGATCTTTGGATTCCACACTGGAATGTAGGATATAAAACAGTGAAGTCTAAGAAGACTACACATAGTGGAGGAGAAATTTGCATTGTAGGTATGTCATGATTGAAAAATCCACCACAATTAAAAACTGTCCCATCAGTTGCTGGTTTTGTTGCTTTAATCAATGTTGAATAGGTATTTGTATATCCACTGCAATTTTTTTTTAGAAAAGGGGGTCAATTCTTTTCTAAAGCATCAGAAGACAAGACAAGAAACAATGGATTGGAAATTAATCAAGGAGAGAAGCATCCTAGAACTAAGGAGAAATTTCTTAGTTGAGAACAATTAACCAATGGAACAGCTTGCCTTCAGAAATTTTGGGTGCTCCATCACTAGAGGTTTTTAAGAATAAATATTGTGTACTGTATTAAGAGACTGTGTAGAATGACAGAGCATAGTGTTAAGTGAACTTGGCACTTTCCTGAGTTCAGTTTCTTGCCTATGCTGTCAGAAAGATCATGAAAATTCTGCTAGGCAGAAAATTAAATGTAGATAGGTCAACAGTGTGAGTTTACGTCAAGTTAATTTGGCTTAATTTGGTGGGAGAAAGGATTGCTCCTGAAGCAAGAGTGTTCAAGATCCCTAGAGAATTAAGAATCTTGTCTAAATTCTGTCAATTGAGTTAGAAGGACTGAGTTGGCAATAATCTTGAATTGGATCATGCTTGTGCAGATTGTTGGTGTATGTGGATCCTGGAACCTCCCCTGGTTTTTAGAAGAACCGTGAAATGAAACTCTGCAATTGATGCTTAAAGTGCTTCTGAAGGAAGACAAGAGAAAAAAATCAACCCAATCTTCCTTTTGTTAGGAAGTTTATTGAGAGGGTGGTTTGCTTCCCTGAAAGATTATTTGGGCCATTTTTTCCCCCAGTCTGATTTCAGGTTGGGTTACAGTACTGATCATGCTTGCGGATAATCTCTGGAGGGCTTTGGATGAAGGTGGGCACCCCTTTTTGCCCTTTTGGGTCTCCATACCATTCATCATGGTTTCCTTCTGGAATAGCTTAGCAGGGGTGTCAAACTGGTGGCCCGCGAGCCGGATGCATCATGCACAGGCCACGCCTACCCCAACTCTGCAAAGGGAAAAAAACATTGCAATACGTTACGTGACGGTAATGTGGCGCGGCAAGTTTGACACCCATGGTTTAGGGGGTTAGGAAGAGAGGAGGAATAATGGTTCTTCTTCTGGTGCCAATTGTGTTGATGGAGTTGAGTGATCTAAGCCCAAAGGCCCCAGAGTTTGGCACTCTCCCTGCTCCTATTTAACATATACATGAAACTGCTGGGTGAGGTAACCTGTCAGGGTGAGGAAGTGTCTAGACAGGCCAGCTCCTTTAGAAGACCACTCATGATGTCATCTCTATTTCAGGCGATGAAAGAGGCAGTTAAACTCCAGAAACACTTTTACCCCTGTTTGGATGACAGTCCAATCAAGCAGGGTAGGCAGACATTTTGCCTGAAATGTCTTTATGGCTGTTTCAGACTCAAACTGCCTCTTTCCTCCCTGATGCCTTTCAGGATTAGTTGACTGTATTGAAGTATTGGCACAGGATTTATTTTTCATTAAATAAACTCTGAAGTTCTGAAAAGGAAAGAGTTTCATCAGAAATATATTATTTTGATATTGGAGCATTATAGTTCATCCAGTGACGGTTTGACATTACAACAGCACTGAAAAAAGTGACATGACCATTTTTCACATTACAACCATAGCAGCATCCCCACAGTCACGTGATCAAAATTCAGGTGCTTGGCAGCTGACTCATATTTATGATGGTTGCAATGTCCCAGGGTCATGTCATCTCCTTTTGCGACCTTCTGACAAGCAAAATCAATGAGGAGGCCAGTTTCACTTAACAACTGTGTTATCAACTAAACAACTGCAAGGATTCACTTAACAACTGTGGCAGGAAAGGTCGTAAAATGGTCACAAAAGTCATTTCACAAATGTCTCACTTAACAACAGAAACTTGGGGTTCAATTCTGATCGTAAGTTGCGGACTACCTGTATTAAAGATGCTATAGATTTAAAACATACATTACTGAGCAAAAAACAAAACAAAACAACTTTGGGGTTTAACTTGTTGATTTGTTTCCAGACTCAATTCAGAGGGCTCATTTAACTCTCTGTGATTCTCAAGATCCAGAAGAAAAACCACAACCTGTAGGTAAGATTAAACTGACATTGTTGAACAATCATACTAAGTACCTGATGAAAGAAGCAATGAGTGGTGTCTTCCTGGGCTCCGTTCCAAGACTTGGGTTTAACATATGATTTTCAAATTTGTGAGGAACACAGAGCTATCCTGCAGAGGATAACAAGCACTTTAGAGGTCAAGATCCAATTCAGGAAGAGATTGCCAAACTGAGACTTTGGGCAAAACCCAGCAAATTAGTCTCAACAGAAATAATAGAATAATAGAGTTGGAAGGGATCTTGGAGGTCTTCTAGACGAACCCCCGTTCAAGCAGGAGACCCTCTACCATTTCAGACAAATGGCTGTCAAATCTCTTCTTAAAAACCTCCTGTAAAGGAGGCAAGGTCCTACCATTAATAAGAAAAAGACATGAGTCTTGGCTGAGGAGGCCTGCGGGCCTTGGTGGATCACACGTTGAATTGAGCCAACTGTATACAGGAAGTCCTCAACTTACAACCATTTGTTTGAGAAGATTATAGGAAGCTCGCTTCCTGTTATTCAGGACACTGATTATTATTATTATTATTATTATTANTTATTATTATTATTATTATTATTTGGATTTCTAAGCCACCCCATCTCCCTAAGGACTCGGGGCGGCATACAAGCATAAAAAACAATACAAAATACTATACAATTAAAAAAGAATTAGATGAGAAACCCAATATAAGTGTGCTTAGAGCCCGAAGTATTGTTAGAGACCCTACACACCACTTTACGGTCTGTTTCTGTTGCTCCCCTCTGGGAGGAGAAGCATTTCTACCAGGACTTCAAGATTCTGTAACAGCTTTGTTCCCTATGCCATCCGAACTATACCGTGTTGTTTCTCTGTGTCATATATGTGGGTATATGCATATTTATTTATTTATTTAGTTAGTTAGTTAGTCAGTCATGTTTATGTGTAGTATATATTGGAGGTGGAGACCCTTTGAGAGCT
>AZIM01001838.1:91201-109906 GCA_000516915.1 Ophiophagus hannah | reverse complement strand
TGGAAGGCTGAGTTAACCTTGAGCCTGGTAAGATTCGATCTGCCAAACTGCTGGCAGCCGGTGATCAGCAGAAGTAGCCTACAGTACTGCATTCTCACCACTGCACACCACAGCTCTATGAATTGTCAAAACCACTAGAATAGATGACTAAATGTGATATAGCCAAAACTTAATGATCTTTTGGAGACCATACCTCTGTTTATCAGTTGCCTGGCACTTTATCCTGAAACATTTTCAAAATGTTTCAAAACAGCAAGGCAAATAATCTCAAAGCTGACCATGACAACTGTGACTGCACAGATAGAATTGTAGCCACTGTTCTCTTGGTCAGCTTTGAGATTCCCTGGCTTTTTTTTTTCTTTTTTAATATGACAGATTTCAGTTTGTTCTTTGGAGTTAGAAGACCCTAAAAGTAGAATGGAGTTTTCTCTGACATAGTTTTAGTTCGATTTGTATTTTTTTGCATTTATGAACAAGTGAGATGGCACCCATTCAAAAATACTCTTCTCTTCTGGAGTTAAAAAAGCTCAGGGTATAGACAACAGTATTTCGGGCTTTATAATTGAATGACTTAGTCCTCATAAGAAATGTTAATTGAAATAAATATTTATCCTTGCAGGAGCAATTGTCACAAGTTTTGGATGCCATGTTTGAAAGAAAAGTGCGGCCTCAGGAACATGTAATTGACCAAGGAGATGATGGAGACAACTTTTATGTTATTGAAGAGTAAGGAGCCAAAGTATTGCTCTATGATGAGTTTTTAAATGTTTCTGACATAAATGTTAAATTAAATTTTACTAACTTGGAATGAGGAAGCTGAACTTTCTAAGTTTCAGATAAAAAGGGCAGACTTTGGAGAGCATGCTATGATTGTAAGAAGGTTTACTAAAGGAACACAATTTTAACTACCATCTTATATTGCAGAAATCAATTGAAAATTTTATATGAGAAGAAACCCATATTGATATATAGAAGTTATTTATAGATGTTAATGATTAAAAAAGCTTTACTCCATTTCACAGATAGCCGTTTCATCTCTGTAAAGCAATATTTCAAGCAGAAAGATTTTTGCTTTACAAGAATGTGCTTACAGTTTTAAGGGTTAAAGATAGCTCTGCTAGTTCATTTGCTAGTCTTGGATTCATTCAGTAGTTTCTCATTTCTGATATTGTTGAGATTGTGTATATGTTTTACCCATAGAACTTTATTATGAAAGAAAATTGAATTATCAGAAAATTGAATTATCAGACCCAGTTCTATGTTTTACCCATAGAACTTTATTATGAAAGAAAATTGAATTATCAGACCCATATTTACATAGTTTGCTATTAGTTCTGATATAATATGTACTGTTTTATTTAGTTTTGTGATCTCCCACCAGAAAAGCTTTAAAATGTATTCATTTCTTTAGCTTTGAATCTATTTCAGTCATAATAAAATACAAATAAAATTTGCACGAAAAACACTGTTACTAGGCAGGGTTATCCAGAAGCTACTCATTTACACTAGACCAGCTCTGAAAATTATCTAGGCATCTTATAAATATATTATATATAAAGAAAAGTTATTTCTTGAAAGCCTCCAAAAATTATTTCTTCATTCCACTTCTAAAAGCACAAGGAAAATACTATTTCTTTATTGTGATCAGTATTAATCCTTACTAGAAAGTGCATTTTAGAATACTATTGTCCTCATGCTACCTTGGGAAATATAACACACATAAAATGGTCAGATTGGAAAATGTGATCTAATTTATCTGTAAAGGTGTACAAGCCAAGGAATCTTATGAAACCAGAGAAAAAAATAATTCCCAACAAGTGTTTCTTGAATAGTACCCCTGTCTTGACAAAACCAGAATAATGCTGTAGACTGATCCCTTTTTTCTTTTCAGATAATCAGTGCTAAGTTTCTGAATGAAGATAAGTAGTTGGACAGGTTAATCATTTGAGAAAAAAATTAAGTTAGGCAGAACCACTTATATAATAAAATACCTTTCTGCAGATCTTTCTGTAAAAACATAATTCTTAAGTTCTAATAATTAAAATAAAGGCAGGACAGGCCTGCTGGCTTTTACAAAGGATTCTGAGCTTGTAGCCTGTGAGTCATTTAGAGCAACAGGAAGAGAAAGAAGTGAAAAATATTATTTTACTATTCTCGGGTCTGCCCCCCCCAACAGTTCGATGGATTCGCCTGTACTGCAAACAATGGAAGGGAATTAATCCCCACTTAGTTGTATAGATTAGAAGCTTACTTTGTGGTCATTTCTGCCAGCCAAGAACTCCTCTTTTTCTCAGCTATGTTTGCCCATAGTGATCAGTAGAGTGAAAAGATGGGATTTGTAGACAGGCAGTGTTTGTAGCAAATAGGGATACATTCTGACAGGGTATGTTCTGTTCCAACCAGATGGAAATGTTTTATTTTATTTTTAGTTTAGGAATAAACTACTTCTATTTTTATTAAGCTGAGCTTTTATTAGCAATGCTTTGCATTTGAATTAATGCCTGTGGGTTTTATTTTCCCATGTTTCTAGGGGATTATATGATATTTTTGTAGCACGAGAAAGCCAAACTCGCTGTGTTGGTCGCTACGATAATCATGGCAGTTTTGGGGAACTCGCCTTGATGTATAACACTCCTAGAGCTGCAACTATTGTTGCCACCACAGAAGGAGCCCTTTGGGGACTGGTAAGTTTTATTTGTGGGAAATCTAATATGTCTTGAATTACACAAACATAATTTCTATCAATGTTTATGTCAGTGTATTTGAAGCATGCTGATTTCTTTCAGTTTCCTGTCTTGTTATTACTACTTGTTATTACTACTGTAGCAAAGTTTTATTTGTTTTTAACCAAAGGTCATTGTTGTAGGGACATGTAAAAAGAAGAAGGAAGAAAGATGAAACAAAGATGGTAAAACAGGGGGAAAAAAGTTGCAGATGTGTAGATAAATCCTGATTTTAAAAAAAAAATGGTGATATTTAAGCCTAGATTTAGTTGTATTTTGTTTTATTTTTCTTAACTCACACTTTTAACTTTTTAGTTCACTGTTTCTTACTCCATTGTCTACAATTTGCATAACATTGCTTACATCAGAAGGGAACAGAGTGATGGATATGTATGGTTGTTATGAGCACACAAAGGACAATGCAAATGGATCATCTAGCAAGCACTTCCCACAGCAGTTTTGGAGGGCCATGCCCCCACCCCAAACCCATATATGCTGAGATGTTGGATAAGGGGCCATTGAAATTATAGCTCACATCCTGCTATACTGCATCTTCTACGAGGATTCACAGAGTCAATTTATAAAACCTAACCTAATAAAATATCCTGGAAACACTGATCTTTTTTACATACAACCATTGTTATCAGATCAATATGAAGTAGTTTCTCTAAATGTGGCCAAATTCTGCTATGCTGCATGTGAAATTAGTTCTAAGAAAATAGAACCTGAGTCACCTACACCTTGCTCACATCTGAATCATTACATCATGGGAATGATAATAATCTCTCTTAACTAAGGATCAGAATGTTGGAATAGGTCAAACCGCCACTGGCTATGGTGCTTATTACTGTAGATGATCTTTGGCCAGTCATTTTCTTTCAGGGTAACCTACCTAGATCAGAGGTAGTTGTGAGAATGAGTGAGAGTAGAAATTAACATATACATTCAGGGGTGGGCTGCAGCCAGTTTTACAGCCAGTTCTGTGAGTGTGCGAAAAGCATTCAGTAAACACCTATTTGAATCTCTCCAGCTCACCTTCTAGCCTTCCCCGGTAGGTAGAACAGCTGAGGTGCAGTAATACACTTTGCCGCGCGAATCAGCTGAGCTGCAAAAGAAGGAAATGTAAGTCAGGATAGCGTAGGGGCGGTTGGGCGGGGCCAACTGATCGTCGTTTGTACGGGTTCGCTACAACTGGTCTGAACCTGCAGCAGCCCACCCCTGTATGCATTCCTGGTGGAAAGACAGAATATAAATGTAACAAAATAATGTTAAAAATACACGAAACACTTTTAGATCCAGTTTGTTCCATATCATTAACCTAGTGGCCAAAATGTAGTAGAGAATCAATTTGATAAGTTCATGAGTTTGATCTTTTTCTGTAACTATACTTCTATTTCCATGTGATTATCAATGTCATTTACAGCATTCCAGAGATTCTTTTATCAATGTTTGCTTCACAATTATCTTAGTTTACTTACTTTGCCTTAACTGTTTATTGAAGCTCTGGAGGAACTTTTAAATGTCAAGCCTTTTCTGTCATATAGAGAGATCATTACACATTACATTACGCTATACACACTGAAGTTGTTATGACCCTAACTAAATTGGCAAAGCAAGAAACTATCTTAATTTTCCATAATCCCAATAAAGTCAATGCAAACTATTTCCTTGTTCTCAGGAGTTTAAGACTTGCCAACTAAATGCTTTGAAAATGTTTAGAAAGATGTGCTTGAGACCTCTTGCAAGCATAGCATCTCTAAAAAGCTGATGCTGCTCATTAAAACAGTATCATCTTCTTTGTGCAGAAATCAGAAAAAAAGATACAGCAGCTTTAAGAAAGAAAGGTGCTATGCTCACATATGCTTTTTCCAAATCATTTTGAAGCATGCACAGTGCTGATAAACACTTCCCTCCTCCAATTTTATCCTTATAACAACAGCCCTATAATTTATGTTTTAGGAAGAGTTAGTGTTTGACTGAGATTTTCCTCAGAAAGTTGGATCTTTCTAATCTTGGTCCCAAATTCTAAAGTGTGATATTTTTTTAGGCTTTTTGTATCCACATAAGGTAGGAATTTATCTATGGCTTCCTATTTGATAAGTATTTCTAACTGCATATGAAACATAGCATCTTAGAAACATTCCAAAGGCTGTCTTATTTACAGTTTTGATCGAACCAGGAAATATATAGATTTTTCCTTGATCAAAATGACAACCATATAAAGAGAACATTGAAAGTGAGAGAGGCTTTCAGAATTGAAATCATTACCATTTCAGTGGAGAATCACTTTTCAGATGATATTCTATTTAAATATAAGCAATCAATAAAATAAAAATATTCCAGAGTGGTGAGGACTTTGTCCATATCTGCATCTGGAGCACATTATGGGCAGGTTTTCTTACATAGGTATAAGTTTGTATAATTGGAATCTTATTTTGGGGCCCTAGGAAAATGATTATACCATTTATCTGGCTGCAGTGCACATATGATACGTACATTAGTGCAAAAATAATATTGCTATGACATTTGAAATGTTACAAGTTACACTGTCAGTTGTATGCATATAAAACTTGACACTTGTGCAGGATCTGAAGAATCTCAAATCAACTTGATCATTTGCTGCCATCTAATGGAAACATTCTTGCAAAAAAAGAAAAAACATTGGAGTTACTATGCACAATCAGCACTCTGTCAGTTCAGATTATTCCTCCTCCTCAAGTTGTCAGAAGATTTTGATATAAACAGCATTAAATTATTTGGCTCTGCATTTTTAAAAACTGATTTCATGAAGTGTCCTACAACTGAGTAATTGTAGAATGGGGAATGCATAATCCCCAGAAATGGCTTGATTCATCACCCGTTTATTGAATTAGTCTGGTTTGAAATGCAGCAGTCTCTGGCAGGCTACAAGCTCCCTTTCTCCAGATTAATCAATACTGACTGTAGTAGTCATTGTCAAGTTTAATATGCACTTAACTGAGCAAGATTTCCTTGATGGTTTAGGGCAAATGGTCAAGTGAGGCAAATGACACATGTTGATATGATTATGCAAATGCCTTGACTTAGTTATTTCCATCAAATATCCTAGTGCAAGTACATAATTGTGGCATTTGCATAATTACATCATTGCATGCCTGTCATCCTTTAAATATCCTTTAAATATTGTATTGTATTTTGGTTTATTTTCTGTAGTTAAATGATCAAATTCTATTCCTCAATCTTTGGGAGAAAAACCAGTTAAAAGATTGGTGTCCTGAGAAACAACCTGTACTGATAACATAGAGAGATCATTAAGTCCTATTATTTTCCTGATGTGTAAGTGCTTTTTAAAAATATTTTTTATTCCACCTTTATTATTTCTTATAAATAAGTCAAGGTGGCAAAATACATAATACTCCTTCTGCTCTATATATACACATCTCAAAGAGAAGGCAAGAAAATAAAGATTCTTAGTTGCCTAGATTTTGAACTTGTTATTTTTGACAAAGGAAATATTAGAAGGTACTGACCGAAAGGTATTGAAACTTCTGCACCTTTTTCTATTTTTGAATCTTTCAACTTCATGTAAATAGTAAGCATGCATTTAAATGTACAGAAAGATAGTGTGTTTTAACTTTGTTCAATGTAGAGGTTATCTCAGCTGCTGTTCACTTGAAGATTCATTGAAATATAGAATTAGATCATGGTGTATTAATGGAGACCTTTTAAAAAAATTAGTAGTATTAATACCAGTGCATAATATACTACTAATTCATACAAAAAGGCCATTGTTTATATATAGGTATGTTTTCTGTTTGTGTTGATGTTCTAAACTTGATTACCTCAGAAATAACCAAAGAAAAAATATTTTTTTCATTCTGTTTCTTGAAGGATCGTGTAACATTCAGAAGAATTATATTGAAAAATAATGCAAGGAAAAGGAAAATGTATGAATTATTTATTGAATCAGTGCCTCTTCTTAAGTCACTGGAGGTAAAGTACTTTGTGGGAGGTGAACTGGAAAGCATGTCTAATTAGATTTTCCTCAGCATTGTAAATGTTTAAGAGGAGGTTGAGGGTTAAGGAAAGAATCTATGAAAGCAATTACTTTATAATCTTGATAGGTTTTTCAGTAAGCTCTTCAGACAGATTTGGCTGGTTCTTTGTGCATCTTTTTCTCTGAGTCTGCCAAGGAATATATGACTGAGACTTACTATATGGCAGTTGGCCTCTATAATCTAAACTGATTTCTTTACATTGGGAACTTACATCATGGTGGCTTATATGGAACATATAGCAATACTACATTAGTTGTCAAATAGTTAGAAAGTTATCATAGACTACATGCTAGGTTGTAATTATCCTTCTGCTAATTAATTTAGTGATGAAAGCAAAGAAATGCATTAGCTTCTAGAACTAATGGTGATGGAACTGCCCCTGCTGCTTCTCTTCAGTAGATACACACACGTGCGCGCACACACACACACACACCTGAAAAGGACCAGAGTCATAATGTGTTCGTTTTCTAGGGTTGAGATGTATGCAAAAAGTGAGGGGGACATGAGGATAGATATGGATGGAAAAAAAGCAGGTATATGACATCCACAGAATATAGAAGTTCAGGATAAAATTATGCATGATTTAGTGGAATACTTGAGGTGGTATATATAAGTTAGCGTAAAACATGTAAATCCATTGCATTGTGGAAATAGATTATGCCAAAGAAAGGGCCAGGGCATATTAAATTCATTTTTTGTTGTTGCAGCCATCTGAGCGAATGAAGATTGTTGATGTAATAGGAGAAAAGACATATCAAGATGGAGAACGCATCATTGCTCAGGTATATAAGTGCAGTTCTCTCACTTTGGTAAATATATTGGATTTGGGAGATAGTTAAGAGTGATATACAGAATTAGAATATAATTCTTAAAAATGGATTGCAAAGAATGTTTTGTAAAATGTAAAAAAATATTGTCTTAATTATTAATTTACATTTTGTACTTTTGTACAGATTTGCTAATTTACATTATGTATTATTTGGATTCTAGAATACAGAATACAGTAATTATTTTCAAAATCTAAAAGATTGTTCAAACAATATTTGGAATGTATGCCATAATTTTCTGAAGCAGCAGTGACCTTTATATTAAGATCTCCTTTCTCCATTGAAATATTCCAATATCGTTCCAATTTTCATTTATATTTTCACATCTTAGATTAGCTGGCATAGATTCTTTTCTCTGTGCTGCTGGGTGCTTTTTGTAGCTCAGTCTCAGAAATTACATTACTTTGTTTGAAACTGATTTTGATCAACACTTCAGAAAATCTAAAGATATCTGTAATCTTGTTGTCACAGGGTGATAAGGCGGAGAGTTTTTTCATTGTAGAATCTGGTGAAGTAAAGATCATGATTAAAAGCAAGGTGAGTTCAGTTATTTTTGGTATGGTTAAAATTTAGAATCATTTCATATTTTTAAATATGTCTCATTGAATTGACAAAGTTCGGGAATCTTTCCTAAAAATTGTCCTTACTCTGTCACATTCCAATTATCTTGGAAGAAAGATGGAGGATGCCCAATGAAGAAACCATAGATCAGTCACCAATTACGGAAGCTTAAGATAGGATTTGGAAACAGAGTTTCAATGAGATGGGAAGTTAATCCTATTAAGTGGGAAAATCAAGCTTATTCTGTAAAGCTCATTTGTGATGTTTTAAATGCACTCTTAACATAGCCTAGAAAAGGGTGGGTGTTAATTTAGTAATGAGCTTCATCCTGCATATGTTGTTCTTTAATTTATTGTAAATCTATTTATACTTTATATAATCTGGTTTCCTTGAGCTATTTTGGTACTATAATTCCTAGACTTTCCTAGCTAGTTATATATAGTGAGTGACTACATTTATTGTGAATTTTTGGGTAGCGTTCCTAACACATCTAATGGACACTAAGTTAGAAAGGTCACTTACATTTTTTATTAATGAAATTGCCTTTGCAAATGATTTTTACTGATAATTGTTTGGCTTAAGAAGTGCACTATTAGCATCATTTCTTGACTTGGCAAAAGAAATATTGTATGAACAGGTTACATGTCAAGAAGTCAGGACTAGATCATATTAATTTACTAATATGGGGACACATTCCTGGATAACCTTATTTGTGGAGAGTGCTTTGCAATAAAGGGATCATAATCCCAAAGAATTTTATTCATAGAGGCTTTAATGTGACATCTGACAGGTATGGAACTGAGAACAGGACAATCTCAGCTATTTTCAGGATTATGTGGAAGGTGAAACATTTTTCGTAACAATTTGACAAGCAAATAATTTTGTGTCTTGAATTTTTGTTGTAGACTGTCACGGTAAAAGATGCAAACCAAGAGGTAGAGATTGCTCGATGTGAAAAAGGACAGTATTTTGGAGAGCTTGCACTTGTTACTAACAAACCAAGAGCAGCCTCTGCCTATGCTGTTGGGGTAGTCAAATGTTTAGGTAAGAACTCTGTTTTCCTTTGTGATAATTACTATGAGAGTTGGATTCAGTTGGTTCTGCTTTCCATACTGTTCTGTTTGGATTCATCATTTGTTTCAAATGGCTTCTTTACTTGTGATACAAATAGGTCACAGTTTCAGGAATTCCTTGAATGTATACTGTATATGGTACAGCACTTGGTTGTTAGAAAATTGGCATGAAGTTTTAAGAAATCTTTTCTCCCACTATTAGCACTTTATATTTCAAAGCATATTAGCATATTATGATCTCTTGATTAATAAGGTACTGTATGGAGTTTCCATTATTACTTAAGTTTCTAGGAATGTTACAAGTAAGTGAGAAGTTGCAACTTCTCCGTTACCGAGCCAAATTTCAAAGTATCCAGTGTTGTAATTAAATAGCCCCAAATGACATATTCTATAAGTTTGGACTTTGCAGATCTTATAATATAGGGGTATCAAACTGGATTTCTTGGAGGGCCGGATTAGCATTGTAGTTGTCCTCTGCGGGGCAGCGCAGGGAGGAGACGGGACAGACACCCTCCTGTAGCAGCCGGCTGGCCAAAACAGGGTGGGGTGGGGGCAGGTTGCAGGCCTTGAGTTTGACCTGCTATAATACTATCTACTTCAAAGATAGTGAAGGGAAGCATTTAATATAATATTTGCAAGATTCTTTTGTCTGTCCTTGGGAATTCTTACTTCTGGGACTATTTTGTGATTGCTCTAATTTAAAGGTAATATCTGAATTACTGAGTCTGTAATAATGGCAAAATCAGGTGTTTAAAAGTTCTCTTTGGTCACATTAAGGCATATACATACGCAACAAAAAAAGCCAGTTGTTATCCTTGTCATAATTCCATTTAATTAAATATTCCCTAGATTTGCATGATTCCTATCCTACGAGCTTCCAAAAATCCTTTAAAATCTGGCTGTTCTCCTAGGCCTTGGGGTGCTGAGCCTCCATAGGTTGTTTTCTTCAGTTTTGCTCTTGTTTCTTACTCTGTTTTGAATATCTACAATAGGTTTCTCAAGTTTTTATTTGTCTTGCTTTTTAATTGTCAATTGGAGTTGGGGATCTTTAAATAAAATCATATATTAATTCTCCAANGGATTTCCACCCGCCCACCCACCCCATCCCCCGCTTTTCTGGGTAATTTATTTCATTGCTTTTTAAAAAAGAGCTTGGATTGACAGCCTCCTTGGAACTAATGTAAAAATTTTTGTTCACATTTCTCTGTATTTCTGTGCAGTTATGGATGTGCAAGCATTTGAGCGGTTACTTGGGCCCTGCATGGACATTATGAAGAGGAATATAACCCATTATGAAGAGCAGCTGGTGGCTTTGTTTGGTTCAAGCATGGACCTGATCAATCCAGGCAATTAGGCGCAGAGTGCCTCGATGCCTTCTCAGTTCAAGACATAGAAAAGTCTCCTATTAGTAACAGCGCAGCACCACTCAAATGAAAAAAAGGACACTACGGGACAGTGGCTGTTGGTGTCTTCTTGGGCATTTTTTTTTTTTAGAAACTTACGCAGGTCTCAGCATAGCTGGAGGGTTCAGGGCTCACTCCAGGCCTCCGCTTTGCTGCTGAAATTTTGTTATTAGACCTAGCCTACTGCTGAGTCTCTTAATCCTCTTTTCACATTGCTTGGTTCAGAATGGCATGTTTCTCCCAAAAATTCAAGTGCCTGATACTAAAGAAATGGAGCAGTCTATTCGTTGTTTGTGTTAAAAAAAAGAGGAAGAACAAACGTTGAAATCAGAGATCTGGATGGTTGGTGGCTGTTCCTACACTTGGAAACTGCCCCCTTCTTAACATTACCTTCTTCTTGACAGCTTTTTCTTGTCCTCACACGATCAAAATCTGATTTTAATAATGATACATTTGGATTTGAATGTCAAAAAGGGATGGGACATTTGTAGAAACAGCAGGTTAACCAGTTCTGAGTCTTTCTTGTTCTTTTCTGGAAATGGGAGTATGGCTGTTTAAAGCTGAAGGGTTCCAAAGGAACCTGGTTGATAAATAATGGACAGTGAAGTAAAATGCTGAATTGTGAGATGTCTTAAGCAGAGTTTCAAGGCTCCAGTGAATTTGAATCCTAGGTCATGAGGTTCAGGGGCCACAAAGGTTGCGTTAGACTGATTTTTGGCCTGCTGGGAAACAGCAGAAATTTGTTTTAAATTTCTGCTTATGGAAATTCTTGGTACTTCTAGATTTTGCATGGCATTGCAAAATCTGTTTTAATGCTTTTTTAAAAAGAAAAAAGGGTTGGGGTTTTTTGTAACTTAAAAAATATTTATGTACTAATGGGGTCCATTATACTGTAATATTTTACAATATTATATAACAATTGGGTATACACTTTACAACTACAATACCTATTTGCTAAGTCCTTTTTGAAAATTAACAGCATTTTACTTCAAAAATGATTTTTTTAAAGCTACAATAGAAAATAACCTCACCTCTAGGCAATTAACATTGTATTGGAGGCACTTTTTTGAATGCAGATTCATTTAGCTGCATTTCTGTAAGATCTCGCTTGAATCAGCTGTCAGTTTACATATAATTACTGAAAAGAAGTAACATCTTAAGTTTTACCCAAGTATTAACCATGTAAGAAATTACCATAAAATAATCTAAATGTAGCACCAGAAATTATTAGGGAAGAAGCTACTGATCCTGTATGAAATTGCATCAGATGCCAATTCCATTATCAGTGTTTCTAAACTTATATGTGTTTTAGGAATAAATATTCATTCATTGTGGGTTTTCAGCTTATAGAACAAGTCAAAATTTAGTAATTGTGCCATCAAAATTTATACATAATTCAGCCATTCTGAATTCCCATTGGCAATGCTATAAATCCAATTCATAGGTTGCCTTTTAGCCTGGAGCTTGTAACCCCCTTTTTACAATTTCTATTCTGTGATATTAATTTAAGACTTTAGTGTTTTATATGTTGTTGAATCAGGAGATAGCACTTGAAAATATTTTTTTCTTTTTATAATCATTGCCATTGAAAAAGTTACTGAAGCCCTGGCCATCTATTTTATTTGTCGCCCCCCCCCCCAATATCAATGTAAACTTCGCTACAATTTGAACATCCAAGAAAAACGCTTTGTTTATGTAAAGATTTTACACCAAAGATTTTAAATGTATCTTTCTCAATTTTGGGCAAACTATTACTTGACTCTGGATCTCATAAAAAGGATTGGTGAGAAAAGGTAAGTGGTACAGCCTTCATTCTTGTATAAGTAGCAAGTAATTTTTAAAAATTTTCTCTTAAGGTTTGGCCAAGTCACAGCTGAACCCAACAGATGTCTTCTAGAACCACCATTTTGGCTACAAAGGCATTCCTTTTCATTTCTTGCTCAAGTTCTTTCGTGTCTTTTGTGATGTAATTTAACAGGTTATACAATTGGGGTATCTCTCCCACCTAATTAATCTTCAGCGACACTTGCTGGGGTTGGGATATTTTGAAGAGGACTCTACATTGGTAAGAAATGATCCAGGAAAAGTGAACTGAGGATATATTCAAAGCCATTTTCAAATTGAAGTGAATAGGATGAATTAGTACTAATGTATACATATTCTGCTTTAAATGAAAACCCTATATTATTTTGAAAGCAAACAAATTGAAGGGCTGATTTGCACAATCCTAAACTGGGTTTATCTTTTCAATTGGTGCAAAATCTTTTTATCTATGTGTGTTTGTGGCTGACCAGCTGGTCATATGAATCACTTCATTATGATAGTAGGTCACTGACATTACTGTGAGTATTGTGTGAGACTTCCATCTTTAGGCCTAGTTAGAATATATACTTTTGTCATCAGCTGATTTTAATACAAGTTCAACTTTTGGTCACATAGATTGTCGCATTAAAGAAATTATTTTTTAAAAGAGCCATTGGGACCTGTCAGAGTAGAAATTATAATGTATAACTTAAAATGATTTGTTGTGCAGTATTTGGAATGAAAGCTAGAGCAATCATGTAAACATCCGTTCCTTCCTTTGTGGATTTCCCTTTCATTTTGCAAATCCAGCTGGATTTCAGTAAGATCATCTATGAATAATTCATTTCCATCCCTGTATCCCTCCTTTATCTTGGCTTCATTAACTTCTCATGTTGCACATCATTTCAAAATGTTGTGTAATATTCTTTCCTAAGGGCAAATCTAGCATTCATTCACGTAGGGTAATTGGTGATGTCTAGCTTTAATAAGAGAACTCAGCAGCAAAGTGGCTAACCAGAGTGGTGTCTTATGAGACTGTCTTTTTTAACTTACATATCTTTTTTGAGATTTCTGGGAAGAGCTTATAGTGTCCTATTCTTAAGATATGTCTATTGATGTCACAGCACAAATTTTCACAATGTATTAAAATGAAAAAAAAAAAAACTAAAATCGACAAGAAAGTGCAGCTTTGAGGAGGAAAAAAAAACCTGACATCCATTTTGTCATCTTTTTTTTCTTGAAATGTCTTTGTAAAATTAGTTGGACTTTTCTGGTCTTTTCCACTCCAGTTATTTTTTTGTTGTGAAATACTGTGTGTGTAAGGCGAATGTTTTCTGTTTGTTCTAAGCACATGTTTCCTTTGAAGAGGCCTTTTCTGTGGGTTCTCCTTGAGCAGGCTGTAGGGCTATGCTGGACCTTGATCTTCCAGGAAAAAGAAAACATAGTCCCTAAACTGGCAGGAGCATGACACATCTTTACTGAGCCTAGCTAAAGCTTAAAACCATGTGGATTGCTGTGGATGCTTTCCAGCCTGGTCCAAAAGGTGATTTTAATTTTGCATAAAGATGCTACCTCAAGGCTCTTAAGAGCTTTAAATGTGTCTTGCCTGTGAGAAGGACACACATTGATTCTGATAAGCTGTTCTGTTGCATTAGGTAGGAGGAATATTTTCTGTCTTTGGGGGGGTATTTTAAATCACTTTTACATCTGCCACATGATTGTTTTCAAAGTGTGAGCAGTTTTGCAGAGAGATCTGTTCTTGCACTGTAGTGTTGCCCAAGATGGGAAGAGAGTATCTTCCACATAAGACACTGGTCTCATTCTGATCTGAAGTTTGATTTTACTTTCAACTAATAAAAGCTGACATGCCATGTCCAACCTTTCTGACTGCAGTTTTGCATATGTGAGTGTGCTTTCTTTAATCCAACAAATGCAGTCCTTTATCATTTTTTCAAAAGAGCAGTTAAAACCAAGCTTTGCTGATCATTTACAAGCAGCAAACACTAAAATGAAAATGCATAGTGCAAGAACTTGGAATAATTCCAACCCTTCCTCTTCAGTGTTATCCTGAGATGGAAAAAATGCTTTTTTAAAAATGCTTTCCTCATAGACACCTTTATCAACTAAAAAACTTGCCTTCTACAGGAACTCTGCTTAACCTTCCTAGAGATGGCCTCCTTCCCTGGAACAACCTATCCGCATTTTCAAACACACACACACACACACACACACACACGCTACCAAGACTCTTCAAGGAGGCATTAGGAGGCGGTTGAATATCTTGATGCCTGCCTGCATCATGTTACATCAGTAGCACCTCCTTGTTACATTATTTCATGTTACTCAAGTGACATGTAAAGTGAAATAATAAATAAGCATGACCAAGTCAAGCAGCAGTGGTTCTGCCAATACCTAGTCAGCTTCGGCTCTTTACTTTCACATTGCATTGATAGGAAAGGAAGCAGGAAATAAAATTTCAGTGAACTGGGAGAAAAAGATAAAAATGAGATGTTGTCCATCTAACTCGGGTGTCAAACTGAAGGCCTGTGGGCCGGATCCGGCCTGCGGGGTGCTTAAATCCGTCCCACGGGGCTGGCCTGAAAATATCAAGGGACCGGCATGCCTCTGGTGGCTAAAATGGGCCTGGTGTAGCCCCCCTACACCTTGTTTTCACCCATCATGGCCTCCTGCAGGACTCTACCAGCGAAAAACTGGCCCAAAACAGGCCAGAAAATGGACCAAAAACAGGCCACATGGTGCTGCATGAGGCCATGGAGGGCGAAAATGAGGCTCAGTGGGGCTGCGCACAGACCCCCTGGTGCCCCGTTTTGGCCAGCAGAGTGCTTCAGGAGGCATCTGTCCCACCCCCCACCCTGCTGGCTCACAGAGGAGAACTACAATGCTGATCCAGCNNTCAAAGAAATCCAGTTTGACACCCCTGATCTAACTTAAACCAAAAGAGCCAGTTTGGTATGGTAGTTAAGACACAAGGTTAGAAACTGGGAGACTGTCAGTTCTAGTCTCTCCTTAGGAATGGAACCAGCTGGGAGACCTTTGGGTATTGAGTCCTTTTCAGTCCTAGGAAGAAGGCAACAAATGGCAAACTACTGAAAATTTTGCAAAGAAAACTTTATGGACTAATCCAGGGTGTCAACAGGAGTAAAGACTGACTTGAATGTGCCAAACAACAGCAACCCACCACTTCCAAGAGAAGTAAAGTAGATCAATTAACAGTGGACGCACTACTGGGGATCACTGATTTTCAAACCTTAATCTGATATTCTTTCTCACCATATTAGGGAAGTGGGTCTTTAACTCACATATTTGTACAAAATGTTGACACAAAGTTCTCAGCTATATTGCAGGCTCAGCCATGCCTTCAAGGGAGGAATTTTTAAAAGTATTATTAATCCTGTAAAAAGTGGAAAGACACAATTGAAATAATTAAATCCAGTGTCCTGCTTGGATAGATTGACAAGGTAGAGATAAAGCCCTTTACTCCCTGCTAATCTAAATTTTTCTTTTGTCAGAGCAGGCTAAGGGCTTTGGTTGTTGCACACTCATAAAGTCTGCCAAGCAGCCTTGTTCTCTCGTCATTGGAATCTTTTTGATATCAGGGTTCCTAAAATAAATAGATTTCAGAGGCAACAGGTTGAAGTGTCTGACATCTAGTTTATCTTCCTATTTGGAGCTCTGCCTCCGATATTGGAGAAAATTGAGGAATTTGCGGTTCTGGGTCACTGTGCCAGGAACCATACAACTTTACAATGCAGAAATCTGAAAAGCTCTTCTGACCATATTTGGAAATATTCTTTGCTCAGGCCTCAATTTCAACAACAGAGGAAAGACAGTTGGAATGAAGGAGAGGTAAACAAACTTAGCCACATGGAATAACACAACAATGCTACACACACAGAAGTGCAATTTCCATTAGAAAGTTGAATCAATTCTTGATGGGTCTTTCTGGAATGGTGATGCAAAGCTATTTTCTCCAGGTCCTCACCTCTTCTGCTGCCTACTAAGTATCTTTGAGTTGTAGCTCCCATTGTACCAGCCAGAGAAGTCAATATGGTGCTGGTAGGTGGGGTGGCAGGCCTTTCCTGCCACCTGGCACTTCCTGAGCCTCAGGCCACTTTCTTCTGCTTGGCTGAGTCACAGACCGATTTGTAGAATTCCAAGAGGAGCCTTGCAGATGTCCTGGGCCTCTCGAGGGTTATGAAGTGACCACATTTTTCCAGCAAATGCACTTGGGAATTAGGAATGGCAGCTGCCAAAATTCCTGCACCTGAAGAATCAAAAACCTACACAAAAGGAAATAAAGAATGTCTTCTCAATACAACTGAAATATTTTAATGTGTATGTTGAAAAAAATCCGACTTGGGTGTGCCACCTTACATTTGCTCTTGGAGCAACGTTCAGTACACAACCCTTTAACAGTAACTGATGTTTTACACAGCATCACTATTCTGTTAATATATAAAGAAGGGTCCTTGGTGCTTTCTGAGTTTGGTTGTTTTCTTGCAGACATTTTATTACCCAAACATCATCAGTGCTAGCACTACCATTGTTTTTATTTACTGTTAATAGTTCAACCACTTGACCACTAAGATTCATCAGGATATTTTCTCTGCCGCTATTTCATTTCCTTTGATTGGATTTGCCTTATTGAATTTAGGATAAATGAGATTGATTGGTTGATTGATTGATTCATTCATTCATTCAATTTCTAATGCTGCTCAACTAAGTGACTGGGTGGTGTCTAAGAAATGTATGAAAACTTTTATTAAAAAGTATAAGGGTGAAGGTATAGCAAAGTGGAAAGAAAAATGTCAGTGTTACATTTCTCCCAATTCTGGATTTAAAATAGTGTTGCCTTTCATCCTATCTGCAGGTGCTGCTAACATCCCAGAATAAGCCTTTGCCCTGCCCCTTTTCAAAGGGCCTCCCTCAATGTGCTGCGCAAAGTCTCAACCTTCCTCCTCTTGAAATGTAGGCAAAAATTTCAAGTTGTTCACTGAACTTCAGGATGTCACCTTCAGAATAACAAATGAGATTTATTTTCAAGTCAGGCATTTCCAAAGGAACAATGATACTATCAGCAAATGAACAACCGTAACAGTACAATTTCCATGGCTCTCTTGCCTGATTCTAAAATTACATAAGTGTGCACAAAACCCCAGATATACATAAGGCCCTTACCTTGTCATCCTTTCCCCAAATGATCTGGGTGGGAGCTTTGATTTTCCTCATGTTGTCATGGAGGCTGTACCTCGATTCACTGCTGGTGAGGTCCAGAAAACCTTTCTCAATAAAAGGAAGCAAAATGGGGGATGTTTCATTCCATTCTTAATAAGCAAGGACACACTTCCTAGGTTTTCCCTGTGTCTGATCTTTTGTGTTCTCATTCTTATGAATAATTGGAATTTATTTATTTAGCGTATGGTGATACTACATTAGCCAGGAGACTACAATGCTATGCAGTGTAGTAGTTCGGCTGTCTTGTTTACTAGCTCTGTTTGGTACACCCTCATGCACTTCCCAAGGTGAGCCACAGGAGGGCGAGCTAACTCTGCACCAGAAAGAAAGAAAAGTAATTTCTCCTGCAGCAGCATCTGAGGCCTTCCCTCTCTCCCTAAGCTGCCTCAAACAAGCATGGCAACTGGGACGGGTTCAGTGCTGGCAGGATTCTAACCATCCACACAATCCATCCTTGTCTCCCCCACCAAAATGGTAACTCTTTAATTACTCGCATAGAACATACTTCTGAACTGTTAGGTGGGCAGAAGCTGAGGCAAGTGACAGGAGCTCACCCCAGCATGCAGTGCTAGAACTCAAACAGCTGGTGCAAAAACTACTGTCACTGAGTCACCCCACTTCATCATAATGGGATGAGGAAATCTGATAAGGAACATTCAGCTGCAGGAGTAAATTTAACCCTTTGCTCCCTCATTTGCCTGATGCCAACCCTGCAGCTGAGCTCATTTTTGCTGGCAGAGACCATTGTGGCTGAAAATGGAGCTCAGAAGCCCATTTTTGTTGGCAGAGCACTGGGGCCACCACACGTGCCCCCAACACAAGTGATGTCGATCTGGCTTGCCCCCCACCAAGGTCAAACACAGCCCTGATGTGGCCGTCAATGAAATTGAGTTTGACACCCCTGCTCCAAATGTAGCTGGGCAACAACCTCCAGGGGTTGAGTTGAATGGGAATTATGGGGGTTACATTCCTAACACCCTTGGTGTTAGTGATAAGGTGTTAGTGATAACATACAAAGTCCT